>SJYX01006760.1:0-15418 GCA_006410675.1 Oreotragus oreotragus | reverse complement strand
CCCCCCCCCCCAGCCAGGGTCCGTGAGCAGAGGGGAGGGCCCTCCAGCCCCTACCTGATCAAACTTCTTCTGCTTCTTTTCCAGGTTGGACACCAGTTGTCGCTGGTTGTCCAAATCGACGACCAGGTCGTCCAGCTCCTGCTGAAGCCTGTTCTTGGTCTTTTCCAGTTTGTCATAAGCAGCTGCCTTCTCTTCGTACTGCTGGGTCAGGCCTTCGATTTCCTTCTGGAACTTTTTCTTGCCCTCTTCCAGCAATTCCACGGTGCTGGCAAAGTCCTGCAGCTTCTTCTTCGAGTCGGAGAGCTGAAAAGGCAGTGTCCAGGGTGGGATGAGAGGAGGCGGGGATAAGGGAGTCCCAGCCCTGTGCCCCTGAGAAGCCATGACCATCAGCTGAATAAAATCAACAGCAAGGGGAGCTGGTGAGCCAAGCAAAATGGCACCATGGAAGAAACTCAACAGCAGGGGGAGCCAGTGAGTCAAGCAAAATGGTGCCACCATTCTACCACAATCACATCTGAGCCATTGATCTACTCTCCAGGGCAAAGACACTCAGTGGGCACCTGGATGTTCAGGGTCGAGATGTGGCGCTCCAGGTTCTGCTTGGCCTCTATCTCCTCGTCCAGCTGTTCCTGCAGGCTGTTCCTCTCATCTTCCAGCTGGCGCAGCTTGGTGGACACGTTGAGTTTCTGCCGGGTTTCTTCTTGAAGCAGCTCCTACAGAAAGGACACGCAGAAGTCCAGGAGCCCACCCCCAGGAAGGCCGTACCCCAGGTGCCTCTAGACGTGGCCCGATACCCACCTGGGTGTCCTGGAGCTGGGACCCAAGGGACGCCACGTCCTTGGCCAGTTTGATGGCCTTGCCCTCTGCCTCATTGAGCATCCCCGTGACACTCTCCACTTCATTCTGTGGGCGCCCAGAGACTGGTTAGTTGGATCATCCAGGACAGGATTTTCCTTAAGTAAGAGGGGCTCCCTGTACTCGGTGATCGGCCTTTGGGTGTCGACTGATTGAGAGCTTCCCGTGAGCTAAGGGGCCTGGTCATGGTCACTCCATGGCCCCCTAGGGGAGGGAAGGACATCCCTGCAGGTTGCAATCTCTGGTATCCTCTGGTCCCAAGAGCCTGTGAGAGCCCTGTTATACTGTGGCTGGACTGTACTAATTGGGCCCTGAGCCCTCCACATGGATCCTGGAGCCTTGCCAAGGTTGGCAAACATGAAGAGCAGGTTTGCAGGTCCAGACACTGAGCAGCAGTCTGGAGTCACCCGATCCCTAAAGTGGGGGAAGAGGCTGCGGGGGGTGCCTCCATATCCAAGGGTCCTGTCCCTCCCACCCCTTCCTCACCCCTGCTCTTTGCCCTTTCACTCACCCTTATGGCAAAACCATAGACGCAGGCACTGAAGGTAGAAAGCTCTCTCTACCTTCCCTCTGCCTTTTACTCCAGGCCCTGGTATCTCTGAACAGGTCCTTTTGGAGACAGACCACCATCTGTCCTCCTCCCATTTACAGTGAGGATATAAATGATCTTCCCTCCAGGACGCTGTTTGTTAGGATGGCAAAACCCCCGTGCTCAGCTGTGTGTGGAAAACTCACACTTCATGCTGTCCTATATTCTTGTCCCAGGCTCTACGCGCTTTAAATATTCATCAGAAGGTAGGCCACATTCCATGAATGCAGTCAGTCCAAATGTCTGTTCAAAGCTAATCAAGACCAAAGTCCAACAGACCATGTCACTCTTCAGCTTAAAACCCGTCAGTGGCTTCCCATCACTCAGCGTGAAGACCGAGACGCATATACAATAGGGCCTTGAAGGCCCTGTGTCTTCTGGTGCCAACCTGTTCCAGTCCCATTTTGTGCCACGTACCTTCCCCTTCCTGTAAACTCTCCTTGGCCCCAGTCTCCACCACCCCCTATCGTCCATCAGATTTATCATTCTAGCTCTACTGGCCTTATGTGATCTCTTCTGACTTCTCACTTAGTCCTGGGCCTTTGCACATGCTACTCCCTGCCTATAAGTAGACAGACTTCTTATCTGTCAGACTATACATCCTTCTTAGGGAAGCCTTCCTTGACTCCTCCCATAGGCCCAGGCCCTTGTATTATTTATATTCATTGCAGTATGTGTCTCTGCTTCCCAGCATCATTTCATAGTCATCTGCATGGTTATTAATGTCTTTACCCACACTGGGCTGGAGTTCTCTGAGGGCGGGGACAGTGTTTGTCTTCTTCCTTGCTGTTGTATCTCAGGATTAAACACAGCACCTGGCATACAGCAGGCACTCAATAAATACTCATTTTGAATGAGCAGGTAGGAGTTTTTAGAGGTCAAATTGAATAAGACAACCATCTCATCTCCCTGAGGACTGTAACTCAAGGAAGTGAACAGAGGCTTCGTTAGCTGGAAGAACCTCGTCCTTCAGAGACCGTCCCAGTGAAGTCGCCTCACCTGCAGCTTGTGGACCTTGTCGTTGAGCTCGGCCCGGACCCTCTCCCCGTCGCTGTACTTGGACTGCAGCTCCTGCAGCTGCACCTCCAGCTTCTTCTTCTTGTGTTCCACCTCCTGCTTGGCCTGGCTCAGGACTCGCAGCTCTCCGGCCAGTTCCGCGTTCTCTTTCTCCAGTGCCTGCTTGTTCTTGTCCAGGTTGGCCTTGGCCTAGCCGGAGAAGCAGAGGGGAGAGGATGCGTTAGGGCCATGGCTGGGAGAGTGCTTTAAGATAAGGACCTGTGCTAGCGGGGGATCTTCCTCTTTGCTTCCCCCTCCCTTGGTAGGTCCGGGGACCTGTGCTCCCCAGCTCAGGGGAGGGACTCGGGGCAGTGAGGAGCACAGGATCACCAGGGAGACTTTTTGGATTCTGTTCTCCTAAAGCTCAGAGGTTGCTAACTAGCATCCCCCGGGCTGCATCAACCCTGCCATCACATCCCGTTTGATCCATGTTGTACCTTTTAACATTTTAATAAAGAAATATTACATAGCGACGTCCCTGGTGGTCCAGTGGCTAGGACTCAGCGCTCCCAATGCAGGGGGCCTGGGTTTGATCCCTGGTTGGGGCACTAGATCTCACATGCCACAACTAAGACCTGGCACAGTCAGGTAAATAAAAAGAAATATCGCACAAAAATCTGGGCTCCCAGCTTCTCATTTGAAAAATCGAATGTTCTATTTCATGACTGGGTGGTGGTTAAATCATTTGTCAAAATTCACTGAACTATGTACACTTAAAGTTGGTGAATTTTGCTGCATACACCTCTACTTAAAGTCTGACGTCCAAAAAAAATAATAATAATAAAGATCTGGAAACAGAGGTCTTGCCTTCCTCTAAGAGAGCAATCGGCTGGATCTGAGTAGCAGCTGGCCCTGTAAACAGGGCAGTTACACTCCACTCAGCCCCAGTCCCCACCACTCCCGATCGTCCATTGATTTATCATTGGGTGTACACTGTCATTTCTGTGAAAGTTTAGAGAAAGCTATTTAAACAGCTCTTGTAGGCATATGAGTTTCTGTAAGAAAAAAGATGTTTGGGGGGGAAAAAGCAGAAGAAAGGAGGGGCCTTCTCCTGGGTCTATAGGAGGAGGAAAGGAGCAAGAGAGAAAAGTGCGTGGGTCCCGAGAGTGGAGAAAGCAACAGTGGGCTCGCCCCTCAGCTCCTGGGCAGGTCTGTGCGGTGTCTAGGGACCCTCAGAAGCCAGTCCTCTTGTTACGAAGTTCATTTAGTGCTGCCAGGACCCCAGACAGGGACAAAGTGCCTCTTAAGGCAACAGTGCAGGTTGATATCAAGGACCCTGGGGGACCTCACAGGACCCGGGCTCCCCTAAAACCTTTTTCCCAGAATGGTGGTGACTATACACGTGTAAGGGGAGTCGAGGTAGGAACAGTGCTATGAGTTTTCACCAACAATCTGAAAAGTTGCTAGAGGTAAAATAGTCCCCCTTTTCAGTGCTCCTGAGATGGTGGGCAGGCGTTCCGAGCCCCCTCCTGCTCACACAGGTCAGGCATGGATGGCCAGAACAGCTGAGTCTCTGCAAAGAGGCCCCCCAGCGCCTGCTCATCTCGGATGACCACCTGGCTCAGCGCTGGTCCATTAGCTTTCCAAACTTATAGTAAAAGTGACACATAATACCTTACTATGTCTGGAGGACTTATTATTCCATCAGGTGGGAAGAGCCCATTCGGATTCAACTTCGATCACAATAAAACTTTCTGGGGGACTTCCTGGTGGTCCGGTGGTTAAGAGCCCACCTGCCAATGCAGTGGTCACTGGTCCCATCCCTGGTCCAGGAAGACTCCGTGTGCGGTCCAGGGCAACCAAGCCCACGAGCCACAACCACTGAGGCTCGAGCGCTAGAGCCTCTGCTTCACAAGAGAAGCGATCACAATGTGAAGCCCGCGCACCGCAACCAGAGAGGGGCCCCCACGTGCCACAGCTGGAGAGAGCCTGAGTGTGGCCGCAGAGACCCAGCGCAGCCGGAGGCAAATAAGTAAGCAAAAAATAACTTCTGGGAACTTCCCTGGCGATCCAGTGGCTAAGACTCCATGCTTCCGATGCAGGGACCTCAGACTTGATCCCTGGTCAGGGAACTAAGATCCCTCATGTCACAGGGCGTGGCCAAAAAGTTAAAAAAAACAACCCTTCTGAACATAATAATGAGAAGACAATTGAAAGGGGAAATGCATGTTATAGATAAAACTAGCAAGGTCTTATTTGTCCAACACAAAAGAGCTGACAAAACGCTAAAGGTTCATATTCAGACTCCACGTGACGAGTGACAAGGCGACACTTGGAGCGTGAGGGTGTTCAGTCAGGGACAGTGCGTTTCAGTGTGGGGCCTGGAGATGTGCATTTTAGCAAAGGTCACGGGTGGGATTAAATGAGTTGGTGCCCGTAAAACTTTGGAACAGTGGCATATACTCAATGCCATACAAGGGGTTGCTGGCGTTATTTAAATGTATGGGAAAATTCTGAGATTATGATCAAACTGGTGGTGAACCAGGAATATTTATCTTTTTTAAAAAAAAATATTCATTTATTTGGCTGAGCTGGGTCTTAGTTGGTATTCCCTGGTGGATTTGGCTGAGTCAGCGTCTTAGTTACAGCACCTGGGATCTTTCTTGTGGTATGCGGGATCTTTTTAGTTGAGGCATGTGGGATCAAACCCAGACCCCCAGCACTGGGAGCACAGAGCCTTAGCCACTGGATCACCGGGGGAGTCCTGAAAAACATTTATCTTGACTGGCGATAGAAACTAATGCCAACACCAACAATTCTTAGGTAACAACAGCCATTCAGTCTAGAAAGTTCTGGAGGAAAGCCACAGCACTGATGGTGGTATAATTCAGACTTTCAGAGAAGCCACCTAGCAGGACGTCATAAGCTAAAAACACTCTTCCCTGGGCATGATACACAAGCACACTCTCCAAAGTGAGAGGAAGTTCCGGATACACAGAATTTTCGTGCTAGTTAACTGCCTCAGATCCTGTGCACCCCCAAATAGCCAAGCATCAGAGGAAGATTAGATCTAGCCATTCTCAAACTAACCAGGGAGCGCTCTCTTGCCACTCAAATGATGACAGCCTTGCTCCCCTCTGTGCAGAAGTGAAGAAGGCTAGACCGTCCTCAGCTACCTTCCCAGAATTTTGCTAAACTCTGCTTGTCCACAAGGGCCTACCTGGAGACCCTGCCCTGGAGAGGCTAAGAGATGAGGCTGGAGACCCTGCCCTGGAGGGGCTAAGAGATGAGGCCAGAGCCAGAGCTTCCCAGCTGGCTCTGGTGGTAGAGAACCCGCCTGCCAATGCAGGAGACACGGGTTCAAACCCTCGGTTGGGAAGATCCTTTGGAGGAGGGCACAGCAGCCCACTCCGGTATTTTTGCCTGGAGAATTCCACGGACAGAGGACCCTGGCGGACTATAGTCCACGGTGTTGCAAAGAGTCAGACATGATTGAAGCGACTTGAGCCAGACTGCTGGGACTCTCAATAGCTGTGTTGTGTGACCTTTAGGTACTCTGGACCTCAGTTCCTTCTTGTGTCAAAGGGGCTTTACTGTACCCATCCCAGTGGGTGGTGGAAAAGATCAATCAACATAATACTCAGTAAGCATAAATGCTGGGTGCCATCACTCTCATTAGATCCACCCTAGTTTGTTATCGGTCTTAGTGCAGACACTCACATGTAGTTACCTGAAGCTGTTGACCTCTTCTTTGTATTTTGTTGTCCCCAGGACAGAAAAGCCTGGTGGGCTACAGTGCGAGGGGTCGCAGAGAGTTGGACAAGATGGAGCAACTAAGCAACAACAACGGGAAAGAGCAGTATTCACTGCAGCGTCCAAAACCCAGACTGCCAGAGTCCAGCAAAGATGGGCACGCAACAGGGACTCCCAACAGCAGTCAACACAAAGCTCTCTGCTGTTTGTGACGGGAAAATAAGAGAGCCGTCTCAGACCCTGGACCAGATAATGAACCAGCAGATACGAAGCACTAAGAACAAGCTGTCAGCACAGAGAAGGGATGGCTGGTAGAAAAGAATCCCAAAATTCCATCCCCAGGTTGATTTTTGGAATAAGCCCTGAGTCACATGTAAACCAAAAAGTATTTACTGACTCTGAGTAACACATATTAAAAGCTGGTATTTAGGGGTTTGGGTCATACAGGTGTGTGCATTTATCAGAACTCAGTGAGTGTATACTTGAAGGTGAAGGTGAAGTCGCTCAGTCGTGTCCGACTCTTTGCGACCCCGTGGACTGTAACCTACTAACTAGGCTTCTCCGTCCATGGGATTCTCCAGGCAAGAACTGGAGATCTCCAGGGGATCTTCCCGACCCAGGGATCGAACCTGGGTCTCCCGCGTTGGAGGCAGACGCTTTAACCACTGAGCCACCAGTAAGATTTATGTATTTCATTGTATGTAATTTTACTTCAAGGAGAGAAAAAATATTTTGAAAAATGAACCCTAGTTTATATGCAGTGTGGAGGTATCTAGAAGGTGATGTACAGTTGTCTGTAATTTGCTTTTAAGTGCAACTAAGAGATAAGATACAAATGAGAGATGTAATACGCTCATAAATAAGCATGTGATAAAGTCAGTGATGTGTTAGTCATTCAGTCATGTCCAACCCTTTGCGACCCCATAGACTGTAGCCTGCCAGGCTCCTCTGTCCATGAAATTCTCCAGGCAAGAATGTTGGAGTGGGTTGCTATTTCCTTCTCCAGGGAATCTTCCTGACCCAGGCAGGGATCAAACCAGGGTCCCTGCATTCCAGGCAGATCCTTTACCATCTGAGCCACCAGGGAAGCCTGAAGTCAGGGTAAGGCCTTAATGACTAAATCAAGGTGGTGAGTGTCCAGGTGTTCACAGTACAAGGCTTTCTGCTTTGCTATGTGCTCAAGATTCTTTGTGATGAGATGTTAAGGAACAGTGGTATTTCAAGGATAGATACTTTCAATGGAATCCTCAGTAGGCACCCGACAAATACTCGCTGAGTGAGTAAAATCAGTAAACCTCATTCCTTATCAGGGCTAGAACCCAAGGCACAGCTGGATTTCTAGATGGCCCTTGTGGTGATGGTGGAACTGGGAAGTCACCGCCACTGAGGCTTCGCCACTGTCCTCACTGACCCCTCGAGGAGCCCCACCCAAGCCGGCCAGCCTTCCATCGTGACCAGCAAAGCCAGGATGGGATGCTGCCAGACTCGCAGCAGCCACACCGGATGTTCTGCAGACCCGGACCCCCACCCCCNCCCCCCCCCCCAGCCAGGGTCCGTGAGCAGAGGGGAGGGCCCTCCAGCCCCTACCTGATCAAACTTCTTCTGCTTCTTTTCCAGGTTGGACACCAGTTGTCGCTGGTTGTCCAAATCGACGACCAGGTCGTCCAGCTCCTGCTGAAGCCTGTTCTTGGTCTTTTCCAGTTTGTCATAAGCAGCTGCCTTCTCTTCGTACTGCTGGGTCAGGCCTTCGATTTCCTTCTGGAACTTTTTCTTGCCCTCTTCCAGCAATTCCACGGTGCTGGCAAAGTCCTGCAGCTTCTTCTTCGAGTCGGAGAGCTGAAAAGGCAGTGTCCAGGGTGGGATGAGAGGAGGCGGGGATAAGGGAGTCCCAGCCCTGTGCCCCTGAGAAGCCATGACCATCAGCTGAATAAAATCAACAGCAAGGGGAGCTGGTGAGCCAAGCAAAATGGCACCATGGAAGAAACTCAACAGCAGGGGGAGCCAGTGAGTCAAGCAAAATGGTGCCACCATTCTACCACAATCACATCTGAGCCATTGATCTACTCTCCAGGGCAAAGACACTCAGTGGGCACCTGGATGTTCAGGGTCGAGATGTGGCGCTCCAGGTTCTGCTTGGCCTCTATCTCCTCGTCCAGCTGTTCCTGCAGGCTGTTCCTCTCATCTTCCAGCTGGCGCAGCTTGGTGGACACGTTGAGTTTCTGCCGGGTTTCTTCTTGAAGCAGCTCCTACAGAAAGGACACGCAGAAGTCCAGGAGCCCACCCCCAGGAAGGCCGTACCCCAGGTGCCTCTAGACGTGGCCCGATACCCACCTGGGTGTCCTGGAGCTGGGACCCAAGGGACGCCACGTCCTTGGCCAGTTTGATGGCCTTGCCCTCTGCCTCATTGAGCATCCCCGTGACACTCTCCACTTCATTCTGTGGGCGCCCAGAGACTGGTTAGTTGGATCATCCAGGACAGGATTTTCCTTAAGTAAGAGGGGCTCCCTGTACTCGGTGATCGGCCTTTGGGTGTCGACTGATTGAGAGCTTCCCGTGAGCTAAGGGGCCTGGTCATGGTCACTCCATGGCCCCCTAGGGGAGGGAAGGACATCCCTGCAGGTTGCAATCTCTGGTATCCTCTGGTCCCAAGAGCCTGTGAGAGCCCTGTTATACTGTGGCTGGACTGTACTAATTGGGCCCTGAGCCCTCCACATGGATCCTGGAGCCTTGCCAAGGTTGGCAAACATGAAGAGCAGGTTTGCAGGTCCAGACACTGAGCAGCAGTCTGGAGTCACCCGATCCCTAAAGTGGGGGAAGAGGCTGCGGGGGGTGCCTCCATATCCAAGGGTCCTGTCCCTCCCACCCCTTCCTCACCCCTGCTCTTTGCCCTTTCACTCACCCTTATGGCAAAACCATAGACGCAGGCACTGAAGGTAGAAAGCTCTCTCTACCTTCCCTCTGCCTTTTACTCCAGGCCCTGGTATCTCTGAACAGGTCCTTTTGGAGACAGACCACCATCTGTCCTCCTCCCATTTACAGTGAGGATATAAATGATCTTCCCTCCAGGACGCTGTTTGTTAGGATGGCAAAACCCCCGTGCTCAGCTGTGTGTGGAAAACTCACACTTCATGCTGTCCTATATTCTTGTCCCAGGCTCTACGCGCTTTAAATATTCATCAGAAGGTAGGCCACATTCCATGAATGCAGTCAGTCCAAATGTCTGTTCAAAGCTAATCAAGACCAAAGTCCAACAGACCATGTCACTCTTCAGCTTAAAACCCGTCAGTGGCTTCCCATCACTCAGCGTGAAGACCGAGACGCATATACAATAGGGCCTTGAAGGCCCTGTGTCTTCTGGTGCCAACCTGTTCCAGTCCCATTTTGTGCCACGTACCTTCCCCTTCCTGTAAACTCTCCTTGGCCCCAGTCTCCACCACCCCCTATCGTCCATCAGATTTATCATTCTAGCTCTACTGGCCTTATGTGATCTCTTCTGACTTCTCACTTAGTCCTGGGCCTTTGCACATGCTACTCCCTGCCTATAAGTAGACAGACTTCTTATCTGTCAGACTATACATCCTTCTTAGGGAAGCCTTCCTTGACTCCTCCCATAGGCCCAGGCCCTTGTATTATTTATATTCATTGCAGTATGTGTCTCTGCTTCCCAGCATCATTTCATAGTCATCTGCATGGTTATTAATGTCTTTACCCACACTGGGCTGGAGTTCTCTGAGGGCGGGGACAGTGTTTGTCTTCTTCCTTGCTGTTGTATCTCAGGATTAAACACAGCACCTGGCATACAGCAGGCACTCAATAAATACTCATTTTGAATGAGCAGGTAGGAGTTTTTAGAGGTCAAATTGAATAAGACAACCATCTCATCTCCCTGAGGACTGTAACTCAAGGAAGTGAACAGAGGCTTCGTTAGCTGGAAGAACCTCGTCCTTCAGAGACCGTCCCAGTGAAGTCGCCTCACCTGCAGCTTGTGGACCTTGTCGTTGAGCTCGGCCCGGACCCTCTCCCCGTCGCTGTACTTGGACTGCAGCTCCTGCAGCTGCACCTCCAGCTTCTTCTTCTTGTGTTCCACCTCCTGCTTGGCCTGGCTCAGGACTCGCAGCTCTCCGGCCAGTTCCGCGTTCTCTTTCTCCAGTGCCTGCTTGTTCTTGTCCAGGTTGGCCTTGGCCTAGCCGGAGAAGCAGAGGGGAGAGGATGCGTTAGGGCCATGGCTGGGAGAGTGCTTTAAGATAAGGACCTGTGCTAGCGGGGGATCTTCCTCTTTGCTTCCCCCTCCCTTGGTAGGTCCGGGGACCTGTGCTCCCCAGCTCAGGGGAGGGACTCGGGGCAGTGAGGAGCACAGGATCACCAGGGAGACTTTTTGGATTCTGTTCTCCTAAAGCTCAGAGGTTGCTAACTAGCATCCCCCGGGCTGCATCAACCCTGCCATCACATCCCGTTTGATCCATGTTGTACCTTTTAACATTTTAATAAAGAAATATTACATAGCGACGTCCCTGGTGGTCCAGTGGCTAGGACTCAGCGCTCCCAATGCAGGGGGCCTGGGTTTGATCCCTGGTTGGGGCACTAGATCTCACATGCCACAACTAAGACCTGGCACAGTCAGGTAAATAAAAAGAAATATCGCACAAAAATCTGGGCTCCCAGCTTCTCATTTGAAAAATCGAATGTTCTATTTCATGACTGGGTGGTGGTTAAATCATTTGTCAAAATTCACTGAACTATGTACACTTAAAGTTGGTGAATTTTGCTGCATACACCTCTACTTAAAGTCTGACGTCCAAAAAAAATAATAATAATAAAGATCTGGAAACAGAGGTCTTGCCTTCCTCTAAGAGAGCAATCGGCTGGATCTGAGTAGCAGCTGGCCCTGTAAACAGGGCAGTTACACTCCACTCAGCCCCAGTCCCCACCACTCCCGATCGTCCATTGATTTATCATTGGGTGTACACTGTCATTTCTGTGAAAGTTTAGAGAAAGCTATTTAAACAGCTCTTGTAGGCATATGAGTTTCTGTAAGAAAAAAGATGTTTGGGGGGGAAAAAGCAGAAGAAAGGAGGGGCCTTCTCCTGGGTCTATAGGAGGAGGAAAGGAGCAAGAGAGAAAAGTGCGTGGGTCCCGAGAGTGGAGAAAGCAACAGTGGGCTCGCCCCTCAGCTCCTGGGCAGGTCTGTGCGGTGTCTAGGGACCCTCAGAAGCCAGTCCTCTTGTTACGAAGTTCATTTAGTGCTGCCAGGACCCCAGACAGGGACAAAGTGCCTCTTAAGGCAACAGTGCAGGTTGATATCAAGGACCCTGGGGGACCTCACAGGACCCGGGCTCCCCTAAAACCTTTTTCCCAGAATGGTGGTGACTATACACGTGTAAGGGGAGTCGAGGTAGGAACAGTGCTATGAGTTTTCACCAACAATCTGAAAAGTTGCTAGAGGTAAAATAGTCCCCCTTTTCAGTGCTCCTGAGATGGTGGGCAGGCGTTCCGAGCCCCCTCCTGCTCACACAGGTCAGGCATGGATGGCCAGAACAGCTGAGTCTCTGCAAAGAGGCCCCCCAGCGCCTGCTCATCTCGGATGACCACCTGGCTCAGCGCTGGTCCATTAGCTTTCCAAACTTATAGTAAAAGTGACACATAATACCTTACTATGTCTGGAGGACTTATTATTCCATCAGGTGGGAAGAGCCCATTCGGATTCAACTTCGATCACAATAAAACTTTCTGGGGGACTTCCTGGTGGTCCGGTGGTTAAGAGCCCACCTGCCAATGCAGTGGTCACTGGTCCCATCCCTGGTCCAGGAAGACTCCGTGTGCGGTCCAGGGCAACCAAGCCCACGAGCCACAACCACTGAGGCTCGAGCGCTAGAGCCTCTGCTTCACAAGAGAAGCGATCACAATGTGAAGCCCGCGCACCGCAACCAGAGAGGGGCCCCCACGTGCCACAGCTGGAGAGAGCCTGAGTGTGGCCGCAGAGACCCAGCGCAGCCGGAGGCAAATAAGTAAGCAAAAAATAACTTCTGGGAACTTCCCTGGCGATCCAGTGGCTAAGACTCCATGCTTCCGATGCAGGGACCTCAGACTTGATCCCTGGTCAGGGAACTAAGATCCCTCATGTCACAGGGCGTGGCCAAAAAGTTAAAAAAAACAACCCTTCTGAACATAATAATGAGAAGACAATTGAAAGGGGAAATGCATGTTATAGATAAAACTAGCAAGGTCTTATTTGTCCAACACAAAAGAGCTGACAAAACGCTAAAGGTTCATATTCAGACTCCACGTGACGAGTGACAAGGCGACACTTGGAGCGTGAGGGTGTTCAGTCAGGGACAGTGCGTTTCAGTGTGGGGCCTGGAGATGTGCATTTTAGCAAAGGTCACGGGTGGGATTAAATGAGTTGGTGCCCGTAAAACTTTGGAACAGTGGCATATACTCAATGCCATACAAGGGGTTGCTGGCGTTATTTAAATGTATGGGAAAATTCTGAGATTATGATCAAACTGGTGGTGAACCAGGAATATTTATCTTTTTTTAACAAAAATATTCATTTATTTGGCTGAGCTGGGTCTTAGTTGGTATTCCCTGGTGAATTTGGCTGAGTCAGCGTCTTAGTTACAGCACCTGGGATCTTTCTTGTGGTATGCGGGATCCTTTTAGTTGAGGCATGTGGGATCAAACCCAGACCCCCAGCACTGGGAGCACAGAGCCTTAGCCACTGGATCACCGGGGGAGTCCTGAAAAACATTTATCTTGACTGGCGATAGAAACTAATGCCAACACCAACAATTCTTAGGTAACAACAGCCATTCAGTCTAGAAAGTTCTGGAGGAAAGCCACAGCACTGATGGTGGTATAATTCAGACTTTCAGAGAAGCCACCTAGCAGGACGTCATAAGCTAAAAACACTCTTCCCTGGGCATGATACACAAGCACACTCTCCAAAGTGAGAGGAAGTTCCGGATACACAGAATTTTCGTGCTAGTTAACTGCCTCAGATCCTGTGCACCCCCAAATAGCCAAGCATCAGAGGAAGATTAGATCTAGCCATTCTCAAACTAACCAGGGAGCGCTCTCTTGCCACTCAAATGATGACAGCCTTGCTCCCCTCTGTGCAGAAGTGAAGAAGGCTAGACCGTCCTCAGCTACCTTCCCAGAATTTTGCTAAACTCTGCTTGTCCACAAGGGCCTACCTGGAGACCCTGCCCTGGAGAGGCTAAGAGATGAGGCTGGAGACCCTGCCCTGGAGGGGCTAAGAGATGAGGCCAGAGCCAGAGCTTCCCAGCTGGCTCTGGTGGTAGAGAACCCGCCTGCCAATGCAGGAGACACGGGTTCAAACCCTCGGTTGGGAAGATCCTTTGGAGGAGGGCACAGCAGCCCACTCCGGTATTTTTGCCTGGAGAATTCCACGGACAGAGGACCCTGGCGGACTATAGTCCACGGTGTTGCAAAGAGTCAGACATGATTGAAGCGACTTGAGCCAGACTGCTGGGACTCTCAATAGCTGTGTTGTGTGACCTTTAGGTACTCTGGACCTCAGTTCCTTCTTGTGTCAAAGGGGCTTTACTGTACCCATCCCAGTGGGTGGTGGAAAAGATCAATCAACATAATACTCAGTAAGCATAAATGCTGGGTGCCATCACTCTCATTAGATCCACCCTAGTTTGTTATCGGTCTTAGTGCAGACACTCACATGTAGTTACCTGAAGCTGTTGACCTCTTCTTTGTATTTTGTTGTCCCCAAATACCATTGTGACTCACCCTCTTGAACTGCTCCAGTTGCTCAGTGAGCTCCTCTACCACCTGTGTGTGCTTCTGCCTCATCTCCTGCACCTGGGACTCGTGGGACCGTGTCTCCTCGTCCAGGGCTCTCTTCAGCATTGTCACCTCCTGCTCCCTCTTGGCCCTGGGCAGGAAGAACACAGAGGCTGGCAGCGGAGGAGACAGATTTGCCTCAGTGCAGAGGCACGAGGGGTCTCCCGGGACCTGGAACTGAAGTCTTTGTCGCTATCCCGCCCAAGCTGTGTGACCTCAGGTGAGTCACCTAACCTCTCTGGACCTGGAATTTCCTCAAAACAAGGAGGTAGCTATAAAAAAGAGGAGCAGGCTGCCTCCCAGAATCTCCCAGGGCTGACAAACAAATACACAAAATAAAACACATGATATTGTTGGAAGAATGCAAAGTGAGTTGCAGAGTGTTCTGTAAATATTAACATTAGCTCTATGTACTGAGGATACGCTATATGCCAAGCTCTGACCTAAGTTCTGGGTATATGTCATCTGATAGAATATTCAAGGTGACCTTTAGAGGCAAGCGTATCATTATTTCTGTTTTACAGATGAGGAAACAAAAGCTAAGAAAGAGTGAGCAGCTTGCCCAAGGTATTAAAACCATTGTGTGACTGACCAAGAGTTTGAACCCAAACAGTCCGAGTTCACTGCTATGAGCCACTGCTCTGGGCCAGTGCAAAGCGGGCAGGAAGTTTGCTGGCTTCTAGGCCCAGCTCAGTGATGTAGCACAAAACCCAAAATGTTGGACGTAAACCTCCACGTTGGCACAGCACTTGACACAGGGTGCACTCAAAACACACGTGCGTGTTTGCTGAATAAACAAATGACCTAGTTTCACTGAAGCTGGCATTCATTATCTGGCAGGTGACCCGTTTTTGTTTCTGCTTTTTGGTTGGGTATTGTCAGTTAGCCAGCAGTGACACTTCAAGTGTAAGCCAATCTGATAAATATTATTTTGAAATTTTAATGCAAAACTTATACACACTCAGGAAAAGACAGGAATGAAATTTCCCAAAATGTTAACTGTGGTGGGACTGGGGTCGATGCTTTTAGTATCTAACTTTCCTACAGTTTTCAAGTCATTCTCTAATTGAGTATATCCTCCTACTGTGATGTCAGTTCAGTTCAGTTCAGTTCAGTCGCTCAGTTGTGTCCGACTCTTTGCGACTCCATGAATGGCAGCACGCTACTGTGAGGTAAGTCAAGATTTAAAAATAAGCATGATTAGACACAGAGAACAGACCTATGGACACGGGAAGGGGTGAGGGAAGGAGAGGGTAGGACGAATGGAGAGAGTAACATGGAAACATATCCACTGCCATATGTCTATTAGAGCCAGTGGGAATTTGCTGTATGACTCATGGAACTCAAACTGCGGCTCTGTAACAACCTAGAGGGGTGGGATGGGGTGGGAGGTGGGAGGGAGGTTCAAGA
>SJYX01006757.1:449719-492839 GCA_006410675.1 Oreotragus oreotragus | reverse complement strand
TCATCTGAGCCACCAGGGAAGTTGTATAAGTATAAGGTCTTCTAGTATAAGTTCTGCTAAATAGCTTCATTTCTGTCCAACTCTTTGTGATTCTATGGGCTGTAGCCCACCAGGCTGTCTGTCCATGGGATACTCTAGGCAAGAATACTGGAGTGGGTTGCTGTGACCTCTTCCAGGGGATCTTCGCAACCCAGGGAGGGAAGCCCACCAGGTTCTCTGTCCATGGGATTCTCCTGGCAAGAATATAGGAGTGGGTTTTTGTGCCTTCCTCCAGCTAGTATAAGGCAGTGTCAGCTCAGCATACAAAACTCCAAAGTAAATTAAGGAGATAAAAAGTAGTACATATTTTCATTTTTTGTATGTACTCTTAACAAAATTCAATTTCTTCTTTCTTTCCTAAATAAATTGTTTGAGAATTTGTCCATAAATTTCAGGTATTATTGGCAGTAAAATGGTTTTCTTCCCTGCAGAAAGGGAAAGCCATTGAGAATGATTTATTTTAAAATAATATTTTATTGCTTACATTTGTGCCTACATATATGCATATAGATAACTGAGGAAAAGTTAGAAATAATAAATGAACAAATTAAAGTGAAATAAGCCATAACTGCATTACTTTACTAGTATGAATTATTAACGGAGATTACTGTTGATGGTGATATAACTATTTGCACATTTTATTTAAAAAAGATCTATACCAGGCATCTTTCTTTGTAAATATTTTTATTTACTTTTAATAACATATTTGGAATCTAATTTTAATTTAATTAATTAACTTTAGAATACCATATTTTTTAATAACTTTAGTATATTCAGTGGCCTAAAAGTAACAGAGTATACATACTTCATCTTCTGCTTTGGAGCAATTTGTTTATTGTTTCCAGTATATTAAAATTTACATTAGAAATTCTCATTGNGATCTATACCAGGCATCTTTCTTTGTAAATATTTTTATTTACTTTTAATAACATATTTGGAATCTAATTTTAATTTAATTAATTAACTTTAGAATACCATATTTTTTAATAACTTTAGTATATTCAGTGGCCTAAAAGTAACAGAGTATACATACTTCATCTTCTGCTTTGGAGCAATTTGTTTATTGTTTCCAGTATATTAAAATTTACATTAGAAATTCTCATTGCATTAACATTTTTAACTATATCCTTACTCTAGTTATAGAATAGTTTTACAAAAATAGAATAATACCATGAAATGCTACTTACCATTAATTTTGTTTTGAATTTATTGTCATTAGCAGGAGGTATGTAGATATGGGGACTTCCCAGGTGGCACTAGTGGCAAAGAACACGTCTGCCAATGCAGCAGGTGCAGGAGACCCAGGTTCAACACCTGGGTCCAGAAGATCCTCCTGGAGGAGGGCATGGCAATCCATTCCAGTGTTCTTGCCTAGAGAATCCCATGGACAGAGGAGCCTGGTGGCTACAGTCCATAGGGCCACAAAGAGCCAGACACAACAGTAGTGATTTAGCACACACTCACCAACTATATGCATGCACATAGATATGGCCAATGCTATTGCCTGAGTTCCCAAAATGAAGGCAAGATAATGACTACATGAGAACCAACATAACCTCACTGGGTTGGATCTTTGAGGAAGCCAAGGGAAGATGGGAAATACAGAGAAGATGGATGGGGAAAGTGTTGGAGATCATACACATTTAAGAAAAGGAAAAGAAATGGCAAGCATATGGAAAAAGATTCTCAAGAAGAATGAGATAGTGCACTTTTTAAAAAGTGAAGATAGAGACTTTCAAGAAGGTTGTGAGCAATAGTTTGAATGATATATGAACAAATATCAAGAAATTGTAAGTACACCATAATTTATTCACTAAAGAATTTTTTTTATTTCAACAAGTGTTTCTTAAAAGCTAATTTTGTTAGGCATTATGAGCATGAAAACAGATCAACTAAATATATCTTCTCTCAAGAAGATTAGGGTTTAGCCATTCTATTAAAATAAGAATGCAATCAATTTTAATATAAATAGGAAGGCAAATGTAGCAAAACAGTGACACTATTACATAATCAAGGAGTTCTGAGAGCAAAGGAAAAATGAGATGTTTGGATGGCATCACCGACTCAATGGACATGAGTTTGAGTGACCTCTGGGAGCTGGCGATGCACAGCGCAGCCTGGAGTGCTGCAGTCTATGGGGCTGCAAGGAGTTGGACACGACTGAGCGACTGAACTGAACTGAACTGATGATAAACATTATTAATTATTTTGAATAAATGTTCAGTATAGGGTTAAGTGGAAAATCATGGGTAGATGAGCTGATAAATGTTGCTTCAAAATTTTACGTGTCCTCAACCACAAGTTAATATCTAATTTTTCCAGTTATATGGATTCAGTTCAATTCAGTTCAATAGCTCAGTTGTGTCCGACTCTTTGTGACCCCATGAATCGCAGCGCGCCAGGCCTCCCTGTCCATCACCAACTCCTGGAGTTCACTCAGACTCACGTCCATTGAGTCAGTGATGCCATCCAGCCATCTCATCCTCTGTCGTTCCCTTCTCCTCCTGCCCCCAATTCCTCCCAGCATGAGAGTCTTTTCCAATGAGTCAACTCTTCGCATGAGGTGGCCAAAGTACTGGAGTTTCAGCTTTAGCATCATTCCTTCCAAAGAAATCCCAGGGCCGATCTCCTTCAGAATGGACTGATTGGATCTCCTTGCAGTCCAAGGGAATCTCAAGAGTCTTCTCCAACACCACAGTTGAAAGGCATAATTCTTCGGCACTCAGCTTTCTTCACAGTCCAACTCTCACATCCATACATGACCACAGGAAAAACCATAGCCTTGACTAGATGGACCTTAGTTGGCAAAGGAATGTATCTGCTTTTGAATATACTATCTAGGTTGGTCATAACTTTTCTTCCAAGGAGTAAGCGTCTTTTAATTTCATGGCTGCAGTCACCATCTGCAGTGATTTTGGAGCCCCTCCAAAAAAAAAGTCTGACACTCTTTCCACTGTTTCCCCATCTATTTCCCCTGAAGTGATGGGACCAGATGCCGTGATCTTCATTTTCTGAATGTTGAGCTTTAAGCCAACTTTTTCACTCTCCACTTTCACTTTCATCAAGAGACTTTTTAGTTCCTCTTCACTTTCTGCCATAAGGGTGGTGTCATCTGCATATCTGAGGTTATTGATATTTCTCCCTGCAATCTTGATTCCAGCTTGTGCTTCTTCCAGCNCTTTCTGCCATAAGGGTGGTGTCATCTGCATATCAGTTTATTGATATTTCTCCCGGCAATCTTGATTCCAGCTTGTGTTTCTTCTAGTTCAGCGTTTCTCATGATGTACTCTGCATAGAAGTTAAATAAGCAGGGTGACAATATACAGCCTTGATGTACTCCTTTTCCTATTTGGAACCAGTCTGTTGTTTCATGTCCAGTTCTAACTGTTGCTTCCTGACCTGCATATAGGTTTATCAAGAGGCAGGTCAGGTGGTCTGGTATTCCCATCTCTTTCAGAATTTTCCACAGTTTATTGTGATCCACACAGTCAAAGGCTTTGGCGTAGTCAATAAAGCAGAGATAGATGTTTTTTCTGGAACTATCTTGCTTTTTCCATGATCCAGGAGATGTTGGTAATTTGATCTCTGGTTCCTCTGCCTTTTCTAAAACCAGCTTGAACATCTGGAATTTCATGGTTCACATATTGCTGAAGCCTGGCTTGGAGAATTTTGAGCATTACTTTACTAGCATGTGAGATGAGTGCAATTGTGTGGTAGCTGAACATTCTTTGGCATTGCCTTTCTTTGGGATTGGAATGAAACTGACCTTTTCCAGTCCTTTGCCCACTGCTGAGTTTTCCAAATTTGCTGGTATATTGAGTGCAGCACTTTCACAGCATCATCTTTCAGGATTTGAAATAGCTCCACTGGAATTCCATCACCTCCACTAGCTTTGTTTGTAGTGATGCTTTCTAAGGCCCATTTGACTTCACATTCCAGGATGTCTGGCTCTAGGTGGGTGATCACACCATCGTAATTATCTTGGTCATGAAGATCTTTTTTATTAAGCTATATAGATTTTCAATATTATTCTACAATTCAAGCATTAAAAATGAAAAATTTAAGGATAATTTACAAACTTTGAATACCAAACTTTAAAAAATGAGTCCCACTAACTTTGTTATTCATCTTAAATTTTAATAATGAAGTGATAGACAAGATCCTCTGTCTCCAACATTATAAATCAACTAAACTTCAATTGGAGCAGGAAATGGCAACCCACTCCAGTATTCTTGCCTGGAGAATCCCAGGGATGGATAAGCCTGGTGGGCTGCCGTCTATGGGGTCGCACAGTGTTGGACACGACTGAAGCGACTTAGCAGCAGCAGCATATTTCAATTAAAAAACAAAGCAGAACTAAGAAGAATATGAAGAAAGTAACCATATTGTCAAATTGAATAAAGGCAATACAATTAGAAAAGAAAAGGATTTTGTATCTCTGTAAAAGGAGGTGACAACAAAATTAAGCACTGAAGCTGGATGCTATAGTGTTTAGCTGTAAAATTTGAAGTCTCAACATTTAGCCTGTTAGCCTGTTGGTCCAAAAGCACAGTTCTTCCCAAATTAACAACAGTGAAAGAACAGAATGTGTAAGATTCTTAGAATAGAGAAAATGAGATTCTTTCAAATGTGTTTTCTTTTCATATCTGCAATATGGTTCTGAATTCAGATATCCACACATAATTTTGTAGCTCTTTGTTCTAAAAGGCAGTCGTTTGTTATGTAAAGGAAAATGTAATGCTTAGGGCATGAGTATCAGTTTGGGAGATGATGGAAATTTCATGTAGACCAAGGAAATTATGGGCTTCTCTAGTAGCTCCTTTGGTAACGAATCTGCCTGCAGTGCAGGAGACCTGGGTTTGAATCCTTGGTAGGGAAGATTTCCCTGGAGAAGAAAATGGCAACCCACTCGAGTATTCTGGGAAATCCCATGGAGAGAGGACACTGGCAGGCTACATTCCATGGGGTTCCAAGAGTCTGACATGACGTAGTGACTAAACAATCTAGGTAAGCATGTTATAATGGAATTCTCTGTCTACAGCACAACTCTTATAAAATACTGTGGATAATGAGTTAACAAATTCACTTGTCAATGTCTCTTTTCATGCTCTTCAATTAATGTAGTAAGGAAAAAAATTAACACAATAATTTCCTAAAAATTATACATCTGGATTCCCATACAGTGCCTATGTAGGACTGCAGAAAGAGTTCATCCCCAAAAGAAATTATGGCATCCTCAGGACAATGTTTAGCCCTCCACTGTACCAGTCATAAAGGATTTAATATATACAGAATTTTGGAGTGTTTCTTTTCGATCTTCAGCATATGCACATGTCCAATATGCATATGATGCATATGAAAATGAAAGCAAAATGATGCACAAGACAATGAAAGCAAAATGATGAACAAGACAATGAAAGCAAAATGATGAACAAGACAATGAAAGCAAAGTTCTTACCGGGAAAGCCCATACTTCTAAACTAGGGTTTCTCAACAGCAGTGCTAAGGACACTTTGGGCTGAATAGTTCTTTGTTTTATGGTATTATCCTGTGCATTGCTAGATATGGTCTCTAATCACTATATCTCAGGAGCCCTCTGTTCCCTAATCATGACAACCAAAGTGTTTCCAGAGTTGTCCATTGATCAAAATCAGAGAACACTATTCTCTGTTGAGAACCTCTGATTTAAACTATAATCTCTTAAAATCAAGATAGCAAGGGCTAGTAAAAGTAACACTCCTAAAGAGAGGATTCATTGTTAAATTTCTTATGCTAACCATTTTAAGATACTTATCTATTGATTTGAAATCCTATATATCATTTTTGTGATGGAAGCAGATTTTCATATTAGTCGTGCAATTTGCTTACAAAGAGGGAGATAAATGTTGACAGATTTGCCTCCATTTGCCCCAGTTCTATAATAAAAGCAGAATTAAAATAGTCTAATCAATTCTAGCTCAAAAGTCTTCCACCAGGTGAAGTTGACATTAGGTTTTTAAACATTTTCAGTTTAATTAACTAATTTATTTTTGGCTGCACCGGGTCTTCATTGCTGTGTGTGGGATTTCTCTAGTTGTGGTGAGCAGATGCTCTTCCCTGAGAAAGTTGGAGTGCATGAGCTTCTCCTTATGGTGGTTTCTCTTGTTGCTGAGCACAGCTCTACAGTGTACAGACTTTAGTAGTTGCAGCAGTTGGGCTCAGAAGCTGTGGGTTGCAGGCTCTAGGGCACAGGTTTAATAGTTGTGGCACACGGGCTTAGTTGCCCCATGGCATGCATAACTTTCTCAGACCAGGGATCAACCAGTGTTCCCTGCATTGGCAGGTAGACTCTTAACCACTGGGCCATCAAGGAAGTCTTACAGTAAATGTTGATTCCATCCCATTTCAAATAAAATAATCATTTCAAATCAACCAAATTTCAATCAACGCTTTGCACATTCAAGGCGCGCACACACACACATACTCTGGATAGAAGGGGAGGGTATTTGCATATGTTTATTAAATTCTCACTTTAAAATATATATCACTCTATGTTACTGGGATAAAGAAATTTTTAAAAATTTGCATTCATAAGTTAAATCCTTCAAAATTTTTAAGCAACTATATCATCACTTCATGGGAAATAGATGGGGAAACAGTGGAAACAGTACCAAACTTAATTTTTTTGGGCTCCAAAATCACTGCAGATGGTGACTGCGGCCATGAAATTAAAAGATGCTTACTCCTTGGAAGAAAAGTTAGACCAACCTAGACTGCATATTCAAAAGCAGAGACATTACTTTGCCGACTAAGGTCCATCTAGTCAAGGCTATGGTTTTTCCAGTAGTCATGTATGGATGTGAGAGTTGGACTGTGAAGAAGACAGAGCACCGAAGAATCGATGCTTTTGAACTGGGGTGTTGGAGAAAACTCTTGAGAGTCCCTTGGACTGCAAGGAGATCCAACCAGTCCATTCTGAAGGAGATCAGCCCTGGGATTTCTTTGGAAGGAATGATGCTGAAGCTGAAACTCCAGTACTTTGGCCACCTCATGCAAAGAGTTGACTCATTGGAAAAGACTCTGATGCTGGGAGGGATTAGGGGCAGGAGGAGAAGGGGACGACAGAGAGTGAGATGGCTGGATGGCATCACTGACTCAATGGACATGAGTCTGAGTGAACTCCAGGAGTTGGTGATGGACAGGGAGGCCTGGCGTGCTGCGATTCATGGGGTTGCAAAGAGTCAGACACGACTGAGCGACTGAACTGAACTGAACTGAACTGATACCATTAACTGCTGTTTAGTCACTGAGTCATGTCCTCCTCTTTTGCGACCGCATGGGCTGTAGCCTGCCAGGCTCCTCTGTCAGGGATTTCCCAGGCAAGAATACTGGAGAGGGTTGCCATGCCCTCCTTTAGGGGATCTTCCAGACCCAGAGATTGAACCAATGTCTCTTACCCATTGGCAGGCAGGTTTTTACCACTAGTGCACCTGGGATGCTCAATGTCCTCTACCATCCCCAAAATCTTTTTAATTCATTTACATTCCCTCATTCATAAAACACTTTTTGAGGTTTGGAAACTGTTACTTGACTTTGTTGCTACTCTCACCATGGGATTTAAAGTGAAGTTCTTATTTTTGCAATCTTAGAAAATTGAGGGACGATGTCTGAGTTAAGGGCTCTTCTATTGCCTGTTGGACAGCTAAATGCTTCTTCAATATTTCTAATACAGGTGTGACTGTCAAAAAGCTCATTCCTTGATATTTAAATATGCATTTTCATTACACTTATTTTGATAGATTCTTACCCTTTTATAACTTATATTTTATTTACATTACATATATACATATATATGTATATATAAAATATTCACTTATGCTTTATCTAACAGCAGGAGAGCTGTCTTCAACCTTTAAGGTCAAAGTACAATTCAGAACACATCCATCCAAGATACCTAAGAGGTGTGACATTTTATTCCAAATACCCAGGAAATTGATGAGAAAAAGATATATTTTATAAACTCAATAGCAGCATACACTTTTGAGAATAAATGACCGATATCTATTGCTTTGCAACTGAAAACCAATCAGAGAATGTTCCAAGAGGCAGGATAAATTATATTTTTAAATTTTAAATTAGATAAACAGTTTCATAAGCAGAAATTTTGATTATAAAAATATCATTACTGTGGTTTATCTATAACATTGTGTTTTAGATTTTCACAGACTGCAGTCTCCTTGCCGGTGAATAATGTGTTGACTGTTTTCTAATGTTATATTGTTACATACGGAAGCCCAGTGGTCTCCCTTGTGACCTGCTTCTAATAGTGTTTATAATACAAATGCTATGTATGTAAAGTATGCTTGTAATAAGACATATATTTTACACACATTTGATTGTGATCACACTGTGATTGTGTGTGATTGTGATTACATTCCGAAATTTAATTCTTTATCCAAATCAATAGTTTTTCATCTTTTACAAATGTATAATTCCTAAGGAAAATAAACCCTTTCGAGAACATATTTTAAACACCATTGTTAATGACTAGAAGCATACCTGCATATTGAATTCACATGGATTTAAACAAAAAGGAAATACTAATAAAATAGATTCCCTCCCACACAGATTTATGCTATCTAAATACACAAGAGGGAATTAGCACAATATATTCTGTTTATAAATAGAAATTTAAGTAATTAAGTAATGGCTTACAGAATAGGATGCTGTATTCAGGAAATATTTGGGGGAATGTCTTTGACATGTTAAGATATATAAACTATATCATGGCTCAGGAATATTTAGAATATTTCAGATACTAGAAATGACATAGTCTTTGTGTATGGTATGCCTACAGTACAATTTAGACCACCATTTGTCCTCAAGTAGGTCTATTTAAAGTATAATTGACTGCCCTAGCAATTATTGTGAATAGCAGCTGTCTGCTGGTAAAAAGGCATATATATAATGAGGGAGAAAGGATCAAATACATGCAATAGAAAAGAAAAGCATAAAGAAAATATCTATATGAGGTATTTTAGCCCAGATTTTATACTTGAAAGGGACAAGGCCTATTAGCCATTTCCAATTAGGGACTACAAAAAAAGTGAATGAAAGTACTCATCTATTTATGAAAAGCAGCTGGGACTCCCTAAATCCAAAACTGGCAAAAGTTTATTTGTTCTAAAATTGTCACAGCTTACAGCATTTCATTTATTTTCATTAGCTATGTTAGGTTTTGTGAAAACCTTTCTTGTATCATGTACCTTCTGCAACACACAAAAACACCTTGCTTTGTTTTTCTCCTAAATAGCTACATAATTAGATGGATTATTTCATGTGTCTGTGCCTGTGTTTGCTGAAGAGAACAAGCCAGATAAATTAGCACTTAGCAGAACTCACAATAGCACATAATATGCCCTTGTGTTTCATATAAAGCTTTATTCGTCATTCACGGCTGGTTGGCAAAACTGACTTTGCTTTTGAAAATGACAGGTGGTACTCTGGTGAGCTCTGTGTGGAAAAAGAAACAACCTTCACCAAGACAGTTTCTGTCAATAGCTTCCATGATTTCGTATTCAATCTAGGCTTGTGTGTCTTCTAAAGTTCTGTTTCATTTGCATCTCTTAGGTCCGGCCTCACCAAGGCTCTTTCATAATTGGGATTCTCTACCATAAGGCAGGAAAGGCTGGCTTCCTTTCCTCTCTGCAGGCCTGATTAAAAGACAGGTGAAGTTCAGTATATTTCAATAAGCCTCAACATTCCATGTCAGGAATCAATAGCCCTCCTTCTTTTTTTAGGGGTTATTAAATTGCAGCTGTAACATTAGCCTTCTTTATCTAATTGATTGTCTTTTCACAGGGCTAAGAAAATCAATAGCAGTCAATGGTACTGCCCTGTTTTTACCTAATAGATGTTTTCTCCTAATTGGCTGCCTGGGTGGCTTCACAGAGCTCAGTATGTTTTCAGAAGTCCACAGTATGTTGCAACCCTTGTAAACTATTTTACCCTGTGCAACAGTTATTGATTTTATAATGAAATCTAGAAAAATCAATAGCAATCAGGTATATAGATCAGGATTCCTAGGTACCTTATGACAAAGGGCAAACTCACTTTGCTATCACTTCAAACTGTGATCCAATTAAATGTGTCCTTAAAACATTACATTTTCCAAAGACTTTGATCAAAGTCACCTGATTTGCTGGCCAAGACCTGGTTCAAAAACCAAGAATGAAAACGTGTAATTAAAAAATAGCATAGCAGTTTTTTAATGGACTGTTTCCCTACAAACTAAATTGAAATCATTAAAGGTAAAATCATGAATTTGCTGGGGGAATGTGACCTATCAAAAGTCACTGCACACACGATATGATAGCTATACTCATTTCCTGAAACTATAATGTATAATAATGTATATTTTCATTATAATTCTCAAGAAATGAGTATAGCAGACGGTATCATATGTACAATTCTAAAATGTGTTTGGTAGACTTGCCTAATTCTTTACATTTAATAGTAAGCAGCATTGTACCAATATGGGAGAAGCACCATTATTTTCCCATTGGTCCTCCATCACTGAATCTGTTCAAATTCCATCTCTGAATGCTATTAGATTTTTGCCATTGAATCTAATTTGAACCCATACCTGTATACATAAGAAAATGCTATAAATCAACGTAAGCTATAATCAGATAATGAAATTATTAGAACGAAACAACCATTTCCTCTTAAAAAAAAAAAACTCAGTTTAAGAGATGTGAATATTAATTATGGCTTTTAAAATTTTAATTTCTTTCCTGAGAGAAATAAATAGTTTTTGCTTCTAAAAATCAAGAAGAGTAAGATTCCCTTACATCTGTGTTTTTCATTTGCTTTGCTATTGCTGACTTCTGTTGTTTATTGCTCACTATTACATTGCCTAATTTTGGAATCATCATGTTTCTTGATATCTTGAATTCTAGACTGGTTATGTTTCTCAGATATATTCCTGTTGCTCATTTTTATTCCACCTCTTTGTGACATTTACATGTTGCATCCTTAAATCCCATTGTCTTGATTCCTACCTAATAATAAAACCAAGAGTAAAAAGTCAGAAATTTCCACCTAAAGCTTGCCATTTTGTAAACAAGTCTTTCCTCTTGTTATGACGACAGGCTGGACAATGTCGTTTTTCAAACTAGAATCATAGGCTACAAGGCAGTTTTCTAACACTTTCCAGATTAGCATGCATGCAGCTTAGTCTTTATCATTCCTCAGTGAATTGACGTGCCCTGCTAAAGTGTCGTGCCATTTAATATGCCTAAGCATGATGGGGATGACAGTTCTGTAGCCGTGACAGTCAGCCCATGTGTGTGGAGCTGTCTCCAGCTCTGAAATCACGTATCTTCTGTATATGTCAATTTGACCTCAGCTCCACCAGTTCTTTCTCTATTATCTGGCAAATGAATAGATAAAGAAATCACATTATAAATTTAACGCCATTCACAACAATCGTACATTCACATGTACTATTCCTGAAGAAACTGGAGTCAAGAAAAGATCAAGTATAGATCTTTTTTTATTTCACTAAGCACTGTAGAATGGGGGCAGGGATGGAGGGTGGGGAAGAACACTGAAGATAATGATACCTTTTTCAAGTCTAACAAAGACAAATGTCAAAGAAAGGAACTAAGATGTCAACCAGACATTGTCAATAGTGTCCACGTGCCTCAGAACATAATGCCAGTTTGCCTAGTTTAAAGAGCAAATCAGTGTCCTTCCTTCCTTTACAGCACAGATTAAATAGCAGTGAAATAAACAAAGTTAGTTTCCTATTCTCTCCTCCTCTGTGGTGGTCTCCCCTCCAATCTCAGACACTTAGCTCCTTGGAACTATCCTCTCTCCTATCTCCTATTTATAATTCTCAGGGCAGAGCGTAATAAAAAACTGATTCATGTTAAGTATGAATGACTGATAAAGTTAAATATATCACCTCTCCTAAGCCCAGCAACTTTATTTTTTAGGATTTTTTTGGTGTGGATCATTATTGCAGTCTTTATTGAATTTGTTAAAAATTTTGCTTCTGTTTTATGTTTTGTTTTTTTTTTTGGCCAGGGTGCATGTAGGATCTTAGCTCTCCAACCAGAGATTAAATCCACACTTCTACCCTGGCGTTGGAAGTCGAGGTCTTAACCACTGGACTGCCAGGGAAGTTCCCTCAGCAACTTTTAGTATGGATCAAAACTAAATACTAAGAGTATAAATCATTAGTACTGAAACATTTGATCACTGATAAGGTTCCCTGTTGGCTCAGACAGTAAGGAATCCTCCTGCAATGCAGGAGACATGAATTCGATCCCTGAATTTTGAAGATCACCTGCAAGAAGAAATGACAACCCACTTCAGTATTCTTCCCTGGAAAATTCCATGAACAGAAGAGCCTGGCGGGCTACAGTCTATTGGGTCAGACACAACTGAGCAACTGAGCATGCACATAGGACCTGGAATATTTTTAGACTGATTTTATGCAAAGTATTAAGTTCTCATAGCATTTTTAAACTAAGTAAGAACATAATATGTCTGTATTCATAAGGCTACAGTCACAGATAATAGGAGTGCATAAGTATAAAGTAAAATATGTAAAGTTGAGTCATCTATTACCAAGGATGTTGTTTCATTGGTACAGATATCATAGCCACTTACAAATGTGCAAAATGATTTTTGCTTGAAAAAATTTCTGATTTGGTTATTGAGCTAGTTAGAGCCTTTCAACATCATCAAATGCACTAAAGTTTATGAGCAAATAAATTAATTTAATTATCCTAGTTTTCCTCTTCATTGTGATAAGTAATCAACAATGTAATTTCTTGTAGCAAGAAAAAGAAAATTCCATGTGCTCAGAGTATTTTGCCATTAAAGATTTTGGCTACCTACTCCTTTGGTATTTCTTTCATTTGGGCATGTTGTATTCAATGAATCAAATGTATTTACCTTTTATCCCAAAGTGGATCTTATTGTCTTTTAAATAGAAGCACTACAAAATCTAAATGGATTAAATATAATAATATATGTACACTTACACATATATGTGTATGTATATATAGTATGTTTATATATGTATAAATATTCTTATATTCACTATGAAGTGAAAAGGGAAATTGTGAGTCTCTCAGTCGTATCCAACTCTCTGTGACTCCATGGACTGTAGCCCACCAGGCTCCTCTGTCCATGGAATTCTCCAGGCAAGAATACTGAAGTGGGATTCTCCAGGCAAGAATACTGAAGTGGGTTGCCATTCCCTTCTCTAGGGGATCTTTTCAACCAGGGATAGAACCCAGGTCTCCCACATTGCAGGCAGATTCTTTACCATCTGAGTCATATATATACATATATATATATATACACACACACACACACACACACACACACACACACACAATAGTTGCTGGGACTATTCATGCCAGAGTTTTTAAAAACTTTGTTCCCCAATATTTCCACTGAAGAGCTGATTTTTTTTAAATGGCATTATCAAGATATAAAATAATGTTCACAGTATAGCTGCTGCTTCTCCATCTCTTTCTCCTTCATTAACATCATCACTGTCATATTTTTGTAAGTCCGATGTGATAATAGTTTTAATGATAAAGATGGTGACTTTGTGGCTTATTTCATTTGAAGAGCCATGGTTTTCTTTTTATGCACTTTTTCACATCTCAGTTATCTCCACTCAAGACCTCTTTAGATATCCAAATATAAAATATTTGTATCAGAGAGCAGGAGTAAATAAAGGGAAACACTCATCCTTTTTCTTTCTTCGAGTACCCTTTTTCAGATTGGCAACAAATATACTGAATTTTAATCCAAATAATCTCAACAGTTTTTTTATTCCTTTAAAAAAAAAATTTCTCTATATAACAACCAATGAACCATTGCTCTTAAGCTTTTATGGCATTTTATTTTCAAATTGGAGAAAAGAAATGTAGCTTTAAACAAAGCAGTTTTGTAAGTTTAAATGACAATCTTACACTTAAATTCTTGCATGACAGATCAAAAAATGTAATGATTCAGTTATTTTATTTGTATTTCTAAAACAGGATATATATTATGCTTCTATCAGAAACATATGAATTACTGAGCATCAGGCAAATATTCCCTGGTTTCTGGCTGATCATAATCTAGAAGAGGAACAGGCACCAGAGTCACTCTGTGTAAACAAGGTCACAAGAGATGACCAGAAAAGAACAAGGTGCGCAGCCAAGGAGATGAAGGAAGTATTTTAAGTGAAAGACCTCTTGCTCCCTCCATGGAAGCTAAGTTAAAAGCTGCATGTTCTGTTTGGATTGCCTTCTCCTCTGCCTTCATGTACTGTGCTAGATAAAAGCCATAAGTAATCTGAAGAAGATAATCATTAGAAAATCATGTTTATTATACTGAGAACTGAGAGGAAGAACTTGTCAAGAATGAACACGAACAAGGGATTTATCTGTGATCTCTGCAAATAAGCCAGATGATTTAGGAACTGAGACAAAATGATGACAGTGTAAAGGCTAAATTCTAACCTCTGCAGGCTGGATTGTCACAGGTCATTGAAAAGCCTATTGGCATCACCACAGTCTGTCTTGAGTTGGAAATAGTTACTGAATACAGGTCTTTCTTTGACAACATAATGAGCCATAATTGTTACAACACCTGGACTTCACAGGAAAATTAGAGTAACCTTATGCAGTATCAATCCTGAAGTGGGTGCTCATGATTTTTAAATATTGGTTAGATTTTTGCATCCAAAAGAATTATAGATCATCTGTTCAGTGGGTTTATCAGACAAAAACGTGTTTGATCATAGCCCTTATCATGAATATAGGGAGCATATTAAAACCATGAAAATAATTTCTTCCAACACATTTATTTGTGTTCTGCTTATGTCACAAAGGGAACATAATTTCAAAGGAAATGAACAGCTCTATTGCAATGCCAGCTGTGATAGACAGTCTTTGACACTGTGTTGATGCTATGCCTGTGTTGAAAATTGATCAAATGCTTCATGGGAAAACTGACATTGAGAGATGTCATCAAGTAAATGAAGATTTCAGAACTCTCCCACATTCTCTGAAGAATCGTTTTAATTTTTTAGTGATTTAATTCAATGTATACCAAAAAGTCTGACATGTAAAGACAATGTGTAATAAAATGGAATGTTCTATAGTAATGGAAAAGAAAAGCCAACTCTACTTCCAGTGGGAATGTGATTGCTATCTAGTCTTCAATCCCTACCAAATCTATTCTTCCTTGGTCCTCTAGGGATTAGGATAAGTGGGGAGAAGTAGAGAGTGTAGGAACGGTGTGGGATGTCAGAGCAGGATAATATTATGCTGGGGTAAAATGAAGTCCCCTCTAGGTTCTTACTTCTTGAGGGCAATCATTCTGCCATAACAACCTCAGCAACTGATGTTTACCAGAGTATTCTTATAATGTATTGCCTCCTTAATGCAATTCAAATGTTCAATATGTGTGGTGTTTGGCTGAACTATTTGGGGGAATTCACTGCTGCTACTGCTGCTGTTAAGTCACTTCAGTCGTGTCCAACTCTGTGCAACCCCATAGAAGGCAGCCCACCAGGCTCCTCTGTCCCTGGGGTTCTCCAGGCAAGAATACTGGAGTGGGTTGACATTTCACTAGAGCTGATGTACTTACACATTTAACATACATGTGCATCATCCTTGAGTTCCAGGTGTTCTTCTAGTTTGGGATGAGACAAAGTCCCTGCCCTCACAAATTTTACATGGTAGAAGGTTAATATGAAAAAGAATATTATCATTATTAACCCAGTCTCATTGTTTAATGACCATGAGCACGTCAGTAGTCTCTACCTCAGTTTTAGAATTTATGACACTAGAGCTTTTTTTCTAGTCAATTTCAATGCATATTATTTAAGTAAATGTTATTAATATATGTTGGTATAATTATATATGCTGATGTATAATATATGTTCACATAGTATTAGACTGGTAGCTAATGATCATAAGCCAACCACTCTGCTATAAATTCAGATGACTTTTTCTATTGTCATTATAACTATTATAGTCAGACTTGCAAATATAAAATTATATTAAATTTCTCTCCATCTTCAATATCCCAAAGTCACCAAGAACTGCTATTTATTTCTGTGAATTTACTTTTGTCTTCTTTTCAGTTTCAGTTCAGTTGCTCAGTAATGTCTGACTCTTGCAACCCCATTGATTACAGCACAGTAGGTTTCTCTGTCCATCACCAGCTCCCAGATCTTGCTCAAATTCATGTCCAGTGAATCAGTGATGCCATCCAGCCATCTTTTTATATTCTTTTACCTGTCCAATTTTGAAGTAAATATCTGTTTCAAACTTAATAAATTATTTCACTAAATTTCAAGCATTTCCTTACTTAGTGTCCTCAGAAATGCCAAATGATTTCCTAAACATATTTTTCTTCATATGTAATGTAAACTAAAGATTCTCTTGATGAAAGTGAAAGAGGAGAGTGAAAAAGTTGGCTTAAAGCTCAACATTCAGAAAACTAAGATCATGGCATCTAGTCCCATCACTTCATGGGAAATAGATGGGGAAACAGTGGAAACAGTGTCAGACTTTATTTTGGGGGGCTCCAAAATCACTGCAGATGGTGATTGTAGCCATGAAATTAAAAGATGCTTACTCCTTGGAAGGAAAGTTATGACCAACCTAGATAGCATATTGAAAAGCAGAGATATTACTTTGTCAACAAAGGTCTGCCTAGTCAAGGCTATGGTTTTTCCAGTGGTCATGTATGGATGTGAGAGTTGGACTGTGAAGAAAGCTGAGTGCTGAAGAATTGATGCTTTTGAACTTGGAGAAGACTCTTGAGAGTCCCTTGGACTGCAAGGAGATTCAACCAGTCCATCCTAAAGAAGATCAGTTCCTGGGTGTTCATTGGAAGGACTGATGCTTAAGCTGAAACTCCAATACTTTGGCCACCTCATGTGAAGAGTTGGCTCATTGGAAAGACCCTGATGCTAGAAGGGATTGGAGGCAGGAGGAGAAGGGGATGACAGAGGATGAGATGGGTGGATGGCATCACCATCTCAATGGACATGAGTTGGAGTGAACTCCAGGAGTTGGTGATGGACAGGGAGGCCTGGTGTGCTGTGATCCCTGGGGTCGCAAAGAGTCGGACACGACTGAGTGACTGAACTGAACTTAACTGAACTGAATGACTGAGAATAATGGCTTGCAACATGCAACCACCAATTAGTACAAACTACTGCCTGGCATAGGATAGGATATTCATGTTAAAAAAAAAAAAAAAAACTGCATAGCTTCCAGTTCAGTATGGTGGAGTGTGCTCTTCTCCTCCTACCAAAGCACTCAAATCACAACTAGCTGTTGAACAACCACTGAAAGGAGGATGATGGAACCCACCAAAGATACCTCACATCCAAAGACAAAGAAGAAGCCACAGCAAGATGGTAGAAGGGGCACAATCATGATAAAATCAAATCCTATACCCTCCCAGTGGGCAAACCACAAACTGGAGAATAAGAATGACAAAGAAGTTCTCCCACTGTTATGAAGGTTCTGAGCTCCATGTCAGAAAGGGACTGGGAAATCCCCAGGGGATCTGATCTTGAAGGCCTGCGGGATTTGATTATAGGACTTCCATAGGACTGGGAGATATCGAGACTCCACCCTTGGAAGGCACAGACAAAATCTTGCATGCACCAAGACACAGGAGAAAGGAGCAGTGACCCCAGAGGAGACTGAATCAAAACTACCTGCTAGTGTTGGAGGGTCTCCTATGGAGGAGATATTAGCCGAAAACTTCCCTAACATGGGAAAAGAAATACTCAACCAAGTCCAGAAAGCACAGAGACTCCCAGGCAAGATAAACCCAAGGAGGAACACACCAAGACACATAGTAATCAAACCAACAAAAATTAAAGACAAAGATAAAATATTAAAAGTAACCAGGGGAAAATGACAAACAACATACAAGGGAACATCCCATCAGGTTGTCAGCAAGAAACTCTACAAGAAACTCTACAAGCAAGAAGGGAATGGCATGATATATTTAAAATTATGAAAGGGAAGAACCTATAGCCAAGAATACTCTACCCAGCAAGACTCTCCTTCAGATTTGATGGAGAAATCAAAACCTTTTCAGACAAACAAAAGTTAAGAGAATTCAGCACCACCAAACCAGCTTTACAATATATGCTAAAGGAACTTCTCTAGGTAGGAAGCAAAGAGAAGGAAAAGACCAAAGCAAATAAACCCAAAACAATTAAGAAAATGGTAATAGGATCATAAAAATCAATAATTACTTTAAATGTAAATGGATTAACTATACCAACCAAAGACATAGACTGGCTAGGTGAATGAACACATACACATGAATGCATTTCCACTTACCATATCACTTTGCTTGACCCCCCCCTAATCATATGCAATTATTTTATATTGTTAGGTTAATCATCTTCCCATTATGACTCACAATTGTAATTATCTTTCCTTTTTTTGCCTGGGTATTAATTGTGAAAACTGATAAACATCTTTTACTATTGCAAAAAAAAAAAAAAACAACTATAAAAATGAACTATGTTTTAGCCTAAATGACACTTCTGTAGAAAATAATTTTTTTTAAATTTTTACAAGTAGATCAGGAGCCCTTGTTATATGTTTCTGAATTACTCAGTATCAGTCAGTTCAGCAGAATTTTTTTTTTTTAATTTTTACAAGTAGATCAGGAGCCCTTGTTACATGTTTCTGAATTATTCAGTATCAGTCAGTTCAGTTCTGTTCAGTCGCTCAGTCATGTCTGACTCTTTGCAACCCCATGAATCGCAGCATGCCAGGCCTCCCTGTCCATCACCAACTCCAGGAGTTCACCCAAATTCATGTGCGTCGAGTCAGTGATGCCTTCCAGCCATCTCATCCTCTGTCATCCCCTTCTCCTCCCGCCCCTAATCCCTCCCAGCATCAGAGTCTTTTCCAATGAGTCAGCTCTTCACATGAGGTGGCCAAAGTATTGGAGTTTCAGCCTCAGCATCAGTCTTTCCAATGAGCACCCAGGTCTGGTCTCCTTTAGGATGGGCTTGTTGGATCTCCTTGCAGTCCGAGGGACTCGTATAGTACTGAGTAATTCAGTACTGAGAAATATCAGTTATTCATATTGACTCATATTGGAGCTTCCCAGGTAGCACTAGTGGTAAAGAACCTTCCTGCCAATGCAGGAGACGTAAGAGACCCAGGTTCAATCCCTGGGTCGGGAAGATCCCCTAGAGGAGAGTATGGCAACCCATTCTAGTATTCTTGCCTGAAGAATCCCATGGACAGAGGAACCTGGTGGGCTACAGTCCATAGAGTCGCAAAGAGTCTGACACAACTGAAGAGAATAGCATGCATGCATTACTCATATTACTCAAGACTTCTACTTGGCTGTGAAGGCAAAGACATCTGCCTTGTTTACTGTTGTATCCTCAATATCTACCACAGTACGCTATATTGAATGCATTCATTTAAACTTTTCGTCTGACTGACAGGACTTCCCTGCTGGCTCAGACGGTAAAGCGTCTGCCTACAATGCAGGAGACCTGGGTTCAGTCCCTGGGTTGGGAAGATCTCCTGGAGAGGGAAATGGCAACCCACTCCAGTATTCTTGCCTGGAAAATCCCATGGATGGAGGAGCCTGGTGGGCTACAATTCATGGGGTTGCAAAGAGTCGGACATGACTAACCGACTTCACTCACTCACTCACTCAACAGACAGATTGAGTAAAAAGACAATATGCCTTCCCTGGTTCTATCAAAAAGTATTTATATGAACTAAGGAAAATGAATTGATTTTCTAAGCCACTTTCCTAATCTGTAAAATTATGAGGATTTGAAAAAAAATTGAATATATTAAGTCTTAGTTTCATTTAATATGTAAATGTTTATATTTATTTATAAAATTTACATCATATATAAAGGTTTCATATATAAATTAATATATGACTACTAAATTAGAAAATTTACTGAATCAAAAAACCAATGATATAAGTATACTGAGAAAAGATATTTTAGAACCAGATGCTATAATTTCCATTATTTTCTAAACACAAAGTTTATGTAAGTTTGCTATAAAAAATGTAAGAAATGGAAATATTCCTCATGTGAAAGTCTCTCAGTCATGTCTGACTCTTTGTGACCCTATGGACTATTCAGTTCATGGAATTCTCTAGACCAGAATACTGGAGAGGGTTGCCATGCCCTTCTGCAGGGGATCTTCCCAGCCCAGGGATCGAACCCAGGTCTCCCACATTGCAGAGGATTCTTAACCAGTGAGCCACCAGGGAAGCGCAAGAATACTGGAGTGGGTAACCTATCCCTTCTTCAGGGGATCTTCCCAAATTGGGAACCAAACCAGGGTCTCCTGCATTGCAGGCAGATTCTTTACCAGCTGAGCTATTAGGAAAGCTATTCCTAGTAGATACTAGGGAAGCATATTCCTCATGCCCCATCCTTAATTCCTAGAGATTAATATCATAAATGATTGTGTCCTTTGTACCCTTTGTGAGCCATCTCTTCAAATGAAATAGACCAAAATGCTGTATTAGAATTTTTTTTAAAAAGTTCAATATATTTTAATAGCAAATGCAGCACAGAAGGCAGAAAACATTAAAAACATGTACTTGTGTGTAGGACAACTCAGAAAACTATAGTGAAGGGATGGAATCTATTTATACTTAAAATCTGAGGCAATTCTCTTTCCTCCTCCTAGTAGTTGCGAATTTTTTGAAAAGCTGTAGTCCTCTAACTCAAAGATTTCTTGTGTTTTGTAAAACTTCATCATACATTTTTGCTAACACCTATGTACCCTTCCACCAAATTTCTTTACTCATCTATATGTACAGGATAGAATATTAAATATGTTTAAAATGTCTTTAAATTTTTAAAATTACTGTAAAGGCATATGCTAATAAGTTGTTTGCCTTTTGCTTAATTTAATTCATGTTTTAAAATCATACCAGCAATTATTTTATGATCCTTTCATTTAAACTCTTCTTTTTGAGTTTTCTTTTTTTATTTTTTTCCTGTTTTCAGTGTTTATCAACTTTTCCTATACTTGCCAATGCCAGAGCTCTTACTTCACTGTGGGAGATTCAGCTCATGAACAGTAACTGACTATGTCAGGTCATGACTTTATTACCAGAAGAATTTATATCAGAAAAGAAAAAAAATATCTTTCAAAACACCAGTCTTATCCACAGTACCTATTATTTGGCCACCACATGGAAACATTGCTCAGAGACACAATTTGAATGATATTACTTAATAAATATATGGAAAAGCAATCATGTAAAAGAAAAAAATTAGGAGCATTTCTAGGCAAGCAATCTCTTCCACTTATGATAAAGGATAATAATTTTGTAGGATAAATCTAAAGTTATTTTATAATTATGGGAAAATATAGTATATAGATTATGAAAAATAGTACATAATAAACACTCAATAAATAATATTAAGTAAATAATATTACTATTATTAAGATTTTTATTGATATTCAGAAAATGGAAGATTTTATCTTATGTAACAAACTCCATAATTCTAAACTAGTTTTTAAAAAATTTTGCTAATATATACAGTGATTTTCTGGAGAAGGAAATGGCAACACACTCCAGTGTTCTTGCCTGGAGAATCCCAGGGACGGGGGAGCCTGGTGGGCTTCAGTCTATGGGGTTGCACAGAGTCGGACACGACTGAAGCGACTTAGCAGCAGCAGCAGCACAGTGATTTTCAATTATTTTTAGCTCTGCTCCTGGTTCATGTTGTGTTAGATAGGGGAGCAAAGGGAAAAATAAGCTTTTATTATTTCTAATATGTTGACTCATGAATAAATGAATTACATTTTCATTTGTATGAAGATTAAATAATCTAAAAAATGTCAAGGTACAAATGGCATTAAAAATAGAAAAAAAGGGTGTGGTTTCTAATGACAAATGAGTATGTGACTTTAACAAATACCCATAAGAAAGGTAGAGGACCCAAGTACCTAAAAATTGTGGGTGTCCCACTATGCCAGTGTTCTCTGAGTAACAGAGCCCAAGAAGGGATTAGCTGTGCAAGTGATACATTGAGGGAACGGCCCATGAAAGGTAAAACAAGAAGTAGGAATAGATGAGGAGAGCCTCAGAATACAGTGTCAGCCTGGTCCCTTTAAGGAGAGAAACTAAGGAAATGTGGGATTGAGAAGGAAACTAAGGCAAGGTAGGGTTAAGTAAGAAAAGCCTCAGTGACAGCACAGTTCTGATTTGAAGAGTCTGGGCCAGGCAAATGAGAGGCCATTAAGCAAAGCTTGCTATTATGAATTTGTCAAATTAACCCTTATTAAGTGGAATACAGGGTGCTAGATGAGTCGTGGTTCAACGACAAAGTACAAACATGAGTTGAAGCAGTGAAGTTCATTATTCACAGGTCCTAGTGAAAGTACCTGGTCCACTCAATGGGCCACACAGTAGTAGGCAGAGAGGCAAATAGAGAGAAGCAGGACCTGGGGCACATACCTCTATTAGGGCCTCGAGGTGGAGTGCTGCTCTTTAGGGTTCCCTGCCTAAGGCTGGATTTGTTGTTGCTCAGTCACTCAGGCATGTCTGACTCTTTGCCACCCATGGACTGCAGCACGCCAGGCTTCCCTGTCCTTCATCATCTCCCAGAGCTTGCTCAAACTCATGTCCATTGAGTCGGTGATGCCATCCAACCATCTGGTCTTGTCATCCCCTTCTCCTCCTTCCTTCTATCTTCCCCAGCATCAGGGTCTTTTCTAATGAGTCAGATGGTCAACTTAAAATAGCTGAGGGAATTCCCTGGTGGTTCAATGGCTAGAACTCCGGACTTTCACTGCTATGCAGCCCAGGTCCAGTCACTGGTCAGAGAACTTAAACTGAGGAGTGCAGCAAAAAAAGAAAACAAGGTGCTGGGACTTTGGTAAGTTCCATGGGTTCTCAGAGGCACATATGTGAAGGCTTTGGGAGGCAGGAGAGATTTGATTACAAGAACTTTGGGTGAAGTGATATTTGGAACTTGATTGTTGTTCAGTTTCCCAGCCATATCCAACTCTTTGCCACCCCATGTACAGCAGCATATCAGGCCTATCTGTGCCTCACCATCTCCAGAAGTTTGTCCAAGTTTATATCCATTTGGAATTTACGTTTGCTTATGACTGTCAAGATCTCTTGAGGGCATGAACTTTTATGAGGGGAACAGTGTAAGTTTCGGAGAAGGCAATGGCAACCCACTCCAGTGCTCTTGCCTGGAAAATCCCATAGATGTAGGAGCCTGGTAGGCTGCAGTCCATGGGGTCGCTAAGAGTTGGGCACGACTTCACTTTCACTTTTCACTTTCATGCATTGGAGAAGGAAATGGCAACCCACTCCAGTGTTCTTACCTGGAGAATCCCAGGGACAGAGGAGCCTAGTGGGCTGCCGTCTATGGGGCTGCACAGAGTTGGACATGACTGAAGCCACTTAGCAGCAGCAGTGTAAATTTAAAGTCACTGTAGGTTGTTTGGCCCAACAAAATGTTGGATGCCAAAGGAGCAATGCCACGGAATATCTTAGCTAAATTATTGACACTTGTCTATAAGAGGGGAATAAGAAGTAAGTAAATGTTAGTCGTTCAGTCATGTCCGACTCTTTGCAACCCCATGGACTGTAGCCCACCAGGCTCCTCTGTCCATGTAATTCACCAGGCAAGAATGTTGGAATGGATTGACATTTCCTTCTCCAGGGGATCTTCCCGACCCAGGATCAAACCCAGGTCTCCTGTATTGCAGGCATATTCTTTACCACCTACGCCATCAGGGAAGCCATCAGATGGGGTCCAGGTCAAACAGGAATTTCTGGCTCTAGTACTTCCTGCTGTACTTCACTCATTGAATGGGTGAAGCACAGGGTAGCATCCCCGATTCAATGGACATGAACTTGGGCAAACTGTGGAAGAGAGTAAGGGACAGGGAGGCCTGGTGTGCCACAGTCCTTGGGGTCTCAAAGAGTCAGACACAACTTAATGACTGACAACAACAGCAACACATGTTAACTGTGGCCTCGGCTGACCACCTCCATACCTCAAAAAAGGTGGCAGCTGAAGGTTGTCAGCCAACTGTGCTCCCTGCAGAGGTTCTTTTGAAGGGAGCTTTGATTGGGAGACTTCATAGCTGCCTCATCCCAAGAGAATCTCTTCGGCAATATCTAAATTAAGAAAGCAAACATATTTATTTGTTAACATGTTAAGCTCTAAACAGTTGATTTTCAATTCAAAGTATTGGAGTAATTTGAAACCATAGGAAAGGCACGAAACAGACATTGCAAAGAATGTTTCAACTTTGCCAATATCTTTAATTTCATCTCTCCTTTCAAGACCCTACTTTTTGTCTCTGACCAGCTTACCTAATTCTCTTTGGGGAATGCAGTAAGTTCTATCCTTCCGCAAGTCTTCACTAGGCAACTCCATCTTCCCTGAAAACATGCTTTCACAGACTTTCCATCACTGAAATGCCCCCCAACTTTGTAGTACTCCTACTTTGAATGAACTTTTGACATACAAAAACAAGTTACAAATTGAAAACGAAGTAAAAATTCTAACAAGATTGTACTGCAAAACATTAACGATTCCATGAATGATGTTTTGCTGAAATCTGATCGTTGTTTACAAGGGAGTATCATCCTTACTGTTTCCTTGCATTCTGGCATATTATTTTACAGGGTGTCACATACTACTTTCACACTCATCACTTTTTCCTATTTGATTTCTTGCAAAACTTTCTTTTCTACAATGTGTTGAATGAGTTGTTTGGACTTCTTCCATGTAATCACTCCATCTCAGGTCTTTACACAAGTAATATGAATAAAAGTAAATCCCAATTTGATTGAAAATAAAAATGTTAACACAAAAATTGACATCTGTTATATGGTCATTAACTGAATAAAGTACAATGTTTATATATTTTATCATCAGCATTTATATATTTCAGAAGTTTAATATCATCAACACTAGATGAATAAAATAATTTTAAATATATGGATAAGCATCTATAACTGTTGACATAATCATAAATATACTGTTATATACCTGCTGCTGCTGCTGCTAAGTCGCTTCTGTCGTGTCTGACTCTGTGCAGCCCACCAGGCTCCCTTGTCCCTAGGATTCTCCAGGCAAGAACACTGGAGTGGGTTGCCATTGCCTTCTGCAGTCATATACCTACTTGCCTCTAATTTTGCCTCATTAACTCAGTGGAATAGCACTGCTTTCTTTTTGATTTTAAGATTTGTTGCCTGCATTAGGTAAAGCAGCTTGTGTATAGTGCCTTCTTTCTGAAGTCTCACCAAGACTAATAAATCCAGGTGTTTCTGTAGCTTAGAAGTCAGAACACCCTAAGCTGTATCCTGATTTTACAACTTATCTGTATTACATCAATATTTTATATTCAACTATTTAGAGATTAAAAGTATTGGTAGCTAGAAGAGATTTTTTAAAGTATCTATTTCTGCCACCTCATTTTATAATAATATACCCTTGAAGGATCACATAGTTAATATTAACAAAGGAGAAATTTCTTTTATTATACACAGGAACCACAGGTGAAAGTAAATAGTTCAAGGAATTAACAACTTTTTATCTAATTTAAGCTTTTTTTAAAATCTTTGTAGAGAAAGCTTATTGCCAAAAATGTGATGTCATTTGAGTCAAGCTGTGCTTATTTTCCGAGTACTACTTCCACTGTAAAAGTTGGTGAGAAAATGTCTGTAACTTAGATTAAAAACTCATCTTTAAGTGTTGTCTCTTAAGGTAGGTGAAAGATCACAGTTATTGCATCCAAAAGGATGTACTGTCGCTTCAGTTGTGTCCAGCTCTTTGTGACCCTGTGGACCGTGGTCGGCCAGGCTCTTTTGTCCATGGGATTCTCCAGGCAAGAATTCTGGAGTGGATAGCCTTGCTCTCCCCTAGGGGATCTTCCTGACCCAGGTATCAAACCTGATTAGCAGGCAGGTTCTTTACCACTATTGCTACCTGGGAAGAAGATGGGCATGTATAAATTACATTTTTCTCTTGATTTCTGGTATACTTTTCTTTGGTAGAGGTGGGAGGAAAATCATATGATCAAATTGATTTGCTTGAAATCTAGAATATAAATACTTGAGTGATTGAAAAAGTAAATCAAAAATAAAGATAACAAAGAATGTTTTGTATAGCCTGCCAAATTCCAAATATCTTCTAATACTGAACAAGTTATTGTTTAACTGAAAATATTGGCAGGCTGTTTTTTAATATCACTGGGAAACAGACATTTGAAAGAACTGAACAGAAAATAATTGATGAAAAGTTGTGTGTTGTCCACACTTAGTATGTTAATGTAGTCTCCAGAAAACTTCATGTTATTGTACAGATCATATCTGTTATGTAATAGGAAGAAAGAATATCTGTTTTTCTCTTTTGCTGTTTTTCCTATAACAAGGCCAACTGTGGAAGAATCGTGTGCTACCAGTGTGCCTGCCAAGTTTTAATTGAAATGTTGTGATAAATTTCCCTGCCAGGTCAGATGTTATTTTCTGGTTAAGGAGGGTCAAGCTGGTCTCTTAAAGAACCACTTTTGATTTTTATAGTGTCCAGTGATTTGTTCCTGGAAGTTGATTTACTGCAGATCTGACCTCTGCCCTCTTAGTTGACCTCTGCCAACGTGTTCAAGTCTCCAGTTCACCTAGGGCCACTAGTAGAAAAAAGTATTTTATTAAACTGAGTTTCTCATTTTATTAGTGTGAAAATAGGCTTTTGCTAATCAATAAAACAGGAAGCATTCACTTTATTGCTTTAGACTAGAGACTAAAGGTCATTTAACATAAATAGAATGAGGCACAAAACAAAGCAAGCAGTAAATATTTGATGACTCAGCATAAACAACTTGGTTAACACAAATATCGTCTGCTCTCTTGAGTGCATGCATGAGGTTAATAAAAATATTGAAATTGTTGACATTTAGGACAATTAAATTTTGAATGATAATCCTTACAAATGATTAATTTTAAACTACAGCTTTGGTTTGATGGTTGAAACCATATCTCCCAAGTTTCTGCATAAGGGTTGGCATAATACCAGTGTTTATAAAGAAGACGGCTTCTTTTTCACAAGTTCAGAGCACTTTATTATCATAAAAGTTATAAAACTGTCTTTAAAGAAAGAGTGGATTTTGGAGAAGGATAGTAAACTATATAGCAAGAAAAACAAAGAAAAATGGCAATAACTTTGCCATTCCATTAATGAAAACCTTGTGGAAGTGACATGAGGAATCAAAGAAGGTGTATTCATTATCTTTGTCTTGTTGGAGCATTTCTCAAGTTGTCTGAAGGTTTAGAATTAAATGCCTTGGAACTCTGTGAAGATCCTCTAGATGGGTGGGATGGGGGGTGGGAAGAGTAGAGGTGGGAGGAAAATCATATGATCAAATTGATTTGCTTGAAATCTAGAATATAAATACTTGAGTGATTGAAAAAGTAAATCAAAAATAAAGATAACAAAGAATGTTTTGTATAGCCTGCCAAATTCCAAATATCTTCTAATACTGAACAAGTTATTGTTTAACTGAAAATATTGGCAGGCTGTTTTTTAATATCACTGGGAAACAGACATTTGAAAGAACTGAACAGAAAATAATTGATGAAAAGTTGTGTGTTGTCCACACTTAGTATGTTAATGTAGTCTCCAGAAAACTTCATGTTATTGTACAGATCATATCTGTTATGTAATAGGAAGAAAGAATATCTGTTTTTCTCTTTTGCTGTTTTTCCTATAACAAGGCCAACTGTGGAAGAATCGTGTGCTACCAGTGTGCCTGCCAAGTTTTAATTGAAATGTTGTGATAAATTTCCCTGCCAGGTCAGATGTTATTTTCTGGTTAAGGAGGGTCAAGCTGGTCTCTTAAAGAACCACTTTTGATTTTTATAGTGTCCAGTGATTTGTTCCTGGAAGTTGATTTACTGCAGATCTGACCTCTGCCCTCTTAGTTGACCTCTGCCAACGTGTTCAAGTCTCCAGTTCACCTAGGGCCACTAGTAGAAAAAAGTATTTTATTAAACTGAGTTTCTCATTTTATTAGTGTGAAAATAGGCTTTTGCTAATCAATAAAACAGGAAGCATTCACTTTATTGCTTTAGACTAGAGACTAAAGGTCATTTAACATAAATAGAATGAGGCACAAAACAAAGCAAGCAGTAAATATTTGATGACTCAGCATAAACAACTTGGTTAACACAAATATCGTCTGCTCTCTTGAGTGCATGCATGAGGTTAATAAAAATATTGAAATTGTTGACATTTAGGACAATTAAATTTTGAATGATAATCCTTACAAATGATTAATTTTAAACTACAGCTTTGGTTTGATGGTTGAAACCATATCTCCCAAGTTTCTGCATAAGGGTTGGCATAATACCAGTGTTTATAAAGAAGACGGCTTCTTTTTCACAAGTTCAGAGCACTTTATTATCATAAAAGTTATAAAACTGTCTTTAAAGAAAGAGTGGATTTTGGAGAAGGATAGTAAACTATATAGCAAGAAAAACAAAGAAAAATGGCAATAACTTTGCCATTCCATTAATGAAAACCTTGTGGAAGTGACATGAGGAATCAAAGAAGGTGTATTCATTATCTTTGTCTTGTTGGAGCATTTCTCAAGTTGTCTGAAGGTTTAGAATTAAATGCCTTGGAACTCTGTGAAGATCCTCTAGATGGGTGGGATGGGGGGTGGGAAGGATACTCAAGAGGGAGGAGATATATGTATGTTAACGGTTGATGCACCTTGTTGTGTAGCAGAAACTAACACAGCTTTGTAAAGCAGTTATCCTCCAATTTTAAATATATATTAATTATTTAATTAAAAATAATCAAATGCATCAATCTTATCACCTGGCTTAGCAAGCCTTGCAAGTTTCCACTGTTCTTTTCCAAGCCTGTGTCTTTTCTTTTTTTTTTTTTTTTAACTAGAGGCTAACTACTTTACATTATTGTGATGGGTTTTGCCATACATTCACATGAATCAGCCATGGGTGTACATGTGTTCCCCATACTGAACTTCCCTCCCACCTCCCTCCCTATCTCATCCCTCAGGGTCATCTCAGTGTACCAGCCCTGAGAACCCTGTCTCATGCATCAAACCTGGACTGGGGATCTATTTCATATATGATAATATATGTTTCAATACTATTCTCTCAAATCATCCCACCCTTGCCTTTTCCCACAGAGTCTAAAAGTCTGTTCTTTGCATCTGTCTCTCTTTCACTGTCTGGCATATACGGTCATCATTACCATCTTTCTAAATTCCATATATATGCATTAATATACTGTATTGGTGTTTTTCTTTCTGACTTACTTTGTTCTGTACAATAGGCTCCAGTTTCATCCACCTCATTAGAAATGATTCAAATGTATTCTTTTTAATGGCTGAGTAATAGTCCATTGCATATATGTACCACAGCTTTTTTATCCATTCATCTGCTGATGGACATCTAGGTTGCTTCCATGTCCTGGCTATTGTAAACAGTGCTGTGATGAACATTGGGGTACATGTGTCTCTTTCAGTTCTGTTTTCCTCAGTGTGTATGCCCAGCAGTGGGATTGCTGGGTTGCATGGCAGTTCTATTTCCAGTTTTTTAAGGAATCTCCACACTGTTCTCCATAGTCCAACCCTGAATCTTAAACATCTCTGAACCTTAGTAATATTTATAGTCTTTCATTAATACTCTAAAATTTACTTATATTATTTGAACAGCAGCTTTACTTTTATCATTTTAAGACAGTATATTTAGGTCATTTATATGGCATACCACTGTATATAAATGCTAATATAATGACCATTTTTCTCTATATTTCCAATGTCTTATCAATATTCTCTGATATATTTCAGTGAAATATCATGCCTTTCTATGACAAAGGTTTTAACCTACATGACAAAAATAAAAGAATGGTTGAATCTATATACAAAGGCTTTCTTTCAATAGTGGACAGGAGTTTCTGATAAAAATCTTAGGCATTTTAGACCAAATTATTAAATATTATGATTGTTCTTAGGCAAATGATTAAGATGATTTCAGAATACATATAATCTGGCATTCAAATCTGAAGAATTACTGCCTTTGAATTTAGGATTATATGAGCTAATGTATACAAAAGTATAAAGCACTTTATATGTGTAATTTTTATTATTTCTTGGCGGATTTTATTGAGGATGCTTACTTACTAAGTTAAATGTCATGCTGCTTTGATTACCTAAAACTGCAGTATGTGCACTTCAATGCTCTAGTTATTTACGTAAATTATTGACAGCCATAAAAAATGCAGAAAAGTTCACTATACAAAACTATAATAGTGAATAAAGTGCTGTGTCAGACTAATCTTTTTATCATAAAAGACAAGTCAGAAATTTGTCTTTATAATGGAAGAGCAGCATCTTACAATCAGTGGTCCCTGGTCATTCAGAAAAGATCAGTCTTAGAGATGTCAGGCATGCAAATTCTATAAAATTAGTGTCCATGAAATTAAAGAAATAGATTCTGTGGCTCTGCGTGAAGGGGCACGTAATTTGCATTAATTTTTGTTTTCAAGCAGCTATTTAAGTACAATGTCATTATAGCTCTGGCATGTATTAGAAGAGAGACCATAACAATGAAAAGGATGACTTTCATTTTGATTTCCCTCAGACTATGAGTTGGAGTTGGAGACCTAGGGAAACAGGAGTTAGGAGAGAATTGGGGATCCTGAGGAGTGTTTTGTACCCAGGTGACAAAGTATGAATGAGAATTGTAAAAGTACCCTTTCTGTCCATGTCCGTAGGGAATCCACTAAAACTTCAGTGACATTGAATGCCACTTGGGATCTTAGAAGAGCAGTAACAGTTGAGAGTCCCTTTCAGGTAGGTTTGCTAATTACTTTATGTGAAATAGAGTAAACCTAAGAAGGAAGGAAAATACATGGAAAGTGTCATGTGGCAATTGCAGTGGTCATACTGGGACTGATTGTCTTATAAGCAAATGTGAAGGTACATTTAATGTCCTCAGAAAATCATGAGGAGATGCAGAGCATTTGGAGCATAATCGTGGCATTGTGGGTTGCTTGTTGTTGTCTAGTTGTTAAGTCTCGTCTGACTCTTTGCAACCCCATGGACTGTAGCCACCAGGCTCCTCTGTCCATGGGGTTTCCCAGGCAAGAATCCTGGAATGGGTTGCTATTTCCTTCTCTAGGGTAGCTTCCTGACCCAGGGATCAAACATGTGTCTTCTGCATTGCAAGCGAATTCTTTACTGTTTGAGCCACCAGGGAAGCACCATACTGTGTGCAGGTAGTGATTATTAAAAACAACATTTAAATCCACAGGCATGTAAAGCCTCAACTTGAGAGGATCTCAAAAGTCCCTAAGTAGCAGGTAATAAGAACAAATCATAACACAGTCACTGTTATAAGGGCTGCTGCTGCTAAGTCACTCCAGTCGTGTCCGATTCTGTGCAACCCCATAGACGGCAGCCCACCAGGCTCCCCCATCCCTGGGATTCTCCAGGCAAGAACACTGGAGTGGGTTGCCATTTCCTTCTCCAATTCGTGAAAGTGAAGTTGCTCAGTCATGTCTGACTCTTAGCGACCCCATGGACTGCAGCCTTTCAGGCTCCTCCGACCATGGGATTTTCCAGGCAAGAGTACTGGAGTGGGGTGCCATTGCCTTCTCCGAATGATAAGGACTGCTGCTGCTGCTAAGTCACTCCAGTCGTGTCCGACTCTGTGTGACCCCACAGACAGCAGCCCACCAGGCTCCCCCGTCCGTGGGACTTTCCAGGCAAGAACACTGGAGTGGGTTGCCATTTCCTTCTCCAATGCATGAAAGTGAAAAGTAAAAGTGAAAGTGAAGTCGCTCAGTCGTGTCTGACTCATACTCAAAAATAACTCATAAATGCACATAACAGCCATATTGAAGCATTAGTAAGTAACTAAGTAAATGGTGGATTTGGGATTCAAACTTAGGTAGTACATGTTCTGAAGTTATCCTATACATCCCTACACACCTCATTTTTTAGATGAGGATATGAATAAAAAGTTCAAGTTACTTAATCAAGCACACAGTGTTAGCTAGCACAAAGCTTGGATATGAACCCAGGTCATTCTGACTTCAAATTCAGTGCTTTTAACCATCCCATTATCTTAAAGTGTGTGAGGAATGTCTGGAGTAGTGAAGATTCTGAGATTCAGAGCTTTTCTCTATTCTTACCTTAGCTAACAGGGTTTCTACTAGAGGAGAGTGTTAAGAGTTGCCTGCACCTATTTACCAAGTCAGCTGTGATTAAGCCCACTCTAAGATTCTTAATGTCTTAAATACCTGGTTGCCTCAAAAGAAATTGGGCTTCCCTGGTGGTTGGGACAGTAAAGAATCCACCTGCAAAGCAGGAGACCCAGGTTTGATCCCTAGGTCGGGAAGATACCCTGGATAAGGAAGTGGCACCCACTCCAGTATTCTTGCTTGGAAAATGCCACGGACAGGGGAGCCTAGTGGGCTACAGTCCATGGGGTAGCAAAGAAGCAGACAGGACTGGACGACTAACACTTTTGAAAGTAATTTAGTCCAAGTCAGCTACTGGAACCACTATTGCCTGAGAGCCTGCTGTGTATCAAGTACCACGCTAAGCATACGTATATGCTTATATGTATATATACATACCTACATACATACATACATACTGTGGCTGTTAGCCCTTGCAATTATGCTGATAAAAATGTGTTAACTTATTAAATTTATTTCCATATGAATAAAACAAATTTGAGAAATCTAACTCACCTAAGCCTAGCCAACTGACAAGGAGCAAACTAGGTCTATCTAAGCATATCATTAATTCTACATCACCCTCTGTTTTATACTCAGATCCACTCAATCAGCTATATGTTCTTTGGTTTTATGGACATAGATAGGTCTTCTATAGTGGAGTCTTGTCTGAACTTTATTTTGTTTGCCCTCTTATTTACCTGTTTTCTTGGTTGAGTTTCATATATAATCAATGACAATGGGAATGAAAATGATTAAAACAAAACAACAAATACATAATAATACCTATATGTACATATCTGTGTATATATACACTATATATATATAATATTCTTGTTAAAATACTTCTTGTGTGCTTCTTACATCTCAAGGTAGATCACAAAGGCCAATGAAACAGATCTTATGTTTTAACTCTTATTTATTTATTAAGGAAGCTGTAAACATCAATGTGCTTTCAAATTTTTGTATTTCTCACCTATCTTCATATTTCTCACCTGTCTTTATGTACATTGTCCTTTGGCTTATAAATTAATGAACTACCATTTAAAATTATGTCTTTTTTTCCTATCTGATGTTTAGCAGATGCCACCTGTCTCCAGAGGACAGGTTGTTTGTTGTTTTTAGGGCACTATACAGGGTATAGCACGGATAAACACAGTGGTTGGAGTCTAATTACTTGAGCTCTTTATGGAGGTGGATCATCTCACAGCACAATGCTCAACAGGACAGAGTCAGGCCAACTGTCTTTTACAGCATCAGCTGCCGCCCTGAGTTTGGTGTTTTGCCACTGACACCAAGTCTTCTTTGTTTATTGGGTAATTAACAGTAATGATGTCCTGCTGCTTAGCTTTGTTCCTGAACCAAGGCTCCTTCTTTGCAGATTTGGGAGGACTCCTAGTCCTAGGTTGGTGGTTTGACTGTCATAAGCACCAGCAGGCAATTCTAGGCTTAATTACCTCCCTGTTTCTTTACGTTGGGCAATAAACATCCAGTCTAAAGGCAATTTGTGGGAGAGAGGGGAGAGAGAAAGGAGGGGTCCCTTCTCTCATGACAATGCATCCATCAAATAAACTAACTTAAAAATGTTTTGACCTTGAGTTCTTAAGCATTATTGTAATTCCCCATCTTATAAGGAAAAGCATTTTAAAGAAAGTTATTCAAATAAAACAAACCCTACAGATAGGTAGTCTGTTTATGAAATATGAGGGAATTCAATTACCTATGAATGGATGAATGGCTTTTTTTCCCCTCCCTTTGTCTGGTCATCATTGTTACTGTGGATTTCTTTAACAAAAGATAGCAAAATAAACAGAAATGTCTCCGATGAACTGTGAGCCTGCAGTTAAGTGGCATATCTATGGGGGTGTGCTCTGGGATGTATTTAGTATAGCTATGATTTTTTTTAACAGTACATTATTGAATTTTTAGCAAAGTCACACTAGAAAAAAAGAAATTACTACATCAGAATGAACAAAGATCTAGAAAAGCACCACATGTAGCTTTTTTTTCTTACAAAAAGCTGGATTACTTATTTCATTAGACATCTTAAATAAAATTTGTGATAATTTTGGTTAAATTCTGTTGATTACAGACAAATTCATGTGGAAATTATATATACTCATTTGAGTGATTTTTTAATCACAGTCACTATTAATTTTCAGCCTTTTTTAGTGTGGAAACATTATTTTAAAATAACCGTTAGTATGTAATATTTGCTAGTAACTTTCAGTACTCATTAGTGATATTTGAAACATTTCAAATTCCAACATCTTAAAACTGTAGAGGTAATTTTATGTAATTTATTATCCATACTATTTTTGCTAGATAACTCTTGTGGATAAATGATTAACCATTTAAAATGAAGTTTTTCACTTCCATGTTTATAAAGCACTTAATTATTCTACAAGGTGTTCCCTATTTTGGTCTATTTTCCATTTAATAGGATATCTGGATTAAATTATAGATTCTGCACATAGTAGACAATATTCAGTGTATGTTTCAAATAGTGAAATAATTTTCCACCAAATTTAACAAACCTTGTATGGAAAGATTTATATGGAAAGGAAGAGCATTTGTATAGAAATGTGAATTTTGGGGGTGGTTTCTAAAGAAATTTTGCACCAAATATATTCAGTGTTGTGAAATTCCTCCATTACTAGCAATTGGAAATGTTCCTACTTTTTACTAATGTTTCTCAGATTTGTATGGATGGGATATGTTTCATAATGATGATACATATCACCATTCTAATGATGATACATATCACCATCCTAATGATGATACATTGCCTTCTCCCTGATACAAAAAGCAAGATATTCATGATTTTCTTTGGCATACAAGTAGTCTTTTCCATTTTAACTTCAACTTGAAAAATAAGTTTTACTTGGTGTTTTTACATGTGTATAGAAAAGAGAATATTTTAAACAATATTCAACTTACTACATGCAAAATTATCAGAAATATGTCAGACTTTCATCAAAAGGCTATAGTAAGTTTACTGGGAATATTTACTTTGAGAAAAGGGAAATATTTTTCCACTAAATTTACTCATTATTGAGTTAACATCTTTAACATTTATCAAGTAAAATTGATTAAATTGTTCAAGTGGAATAGTGGAATATGACATATTATCAGGTAATTTTGAAACCTGTAAATATGACATGACATTGATAATCTTCTAGAATTTATCTGCAGAACTCTTGACTTTAAGAGTTCTCTTTCTTTTTTTTTTTCTTTCTTTCTTTTTTAATATAAATATTTTCTGTGACCTTGAGATTTGTAGAGGAATCAACAAGCCCTTCACACTAGTGTTTCATATTTGCTTCACACATGCAATAAGTGTAAAGGGCTTAAACTGAATTGGCTCTTAATAAATCATAGCCATTTTACTATGATTCATAACATAATGTTTATTATTTTATTTGTGCAAAGAGGAACATTATAATTGTTTTCGGACACGTGTTGTCAACTGGGTAAAAATAGTTTCATGTCTAGGAAAATGTGACTATTTCTCTTGGAAAATAGCATCAATATCACTGTGGTTCTGGATGACTGCAAAAGGAAATGTACCTGCTTTACTCCTAGACCCCTCCTACTTTTCTTCCAGTGAGATGCTTTTTACTTTACTTTCAATGTTTACTTTCTACACTCTAAACCACAAACCAGTGCCAGGGATGGTAAAGAATACAACAGTTTATTAACTAAGAGTACAATGCAAGAAAGAGTCCCTAAAAGAATTTCAACCTTAGGCGATCTTTTCTTTTCCCAAAAACAAAATATTCTGGCAGTCAAATATTTAGTGAAACAATAACAATAGGCAAGGAAGCTGATGTTTCTTTTCTGTGGGATGGAACTATTTAGACAGACTTGGTGACTTCATCTGAACATCTGTAGACAAGTGCTTTGTTGATTTGAACAGTAAGGGTATATTCACACACACCCACAAAACCCAACTAGAATATTCACAGTACTATTTTAATATTTTTTAAAAGTAGGATTAAAGTTTAAACTTAAATAAGTTCTTAATAACCAGCAAATGTTAAGCAGATGATTTGTACTCTGATCTCTCTTTTTTTTTTTTTTGGCAATTCAACACCAAATTGCTTTTACATTTTCCTTACAGACCGTGGAAGAGAAAGGAAGTAATAATAACAATAATGATGATGATAATCCATTTTGACCATCTTATTATTTTCCCCTTATTCATTTGGGGGCTACAGTGAAGTCTTAACCACCGCATAAATACTTATTTAGTAAAAGGAAACAGAATATATTTTCCCTCGGACTCTCTGCATTGATATATTGAAATAAGAGGGAAGAGGAAAAATAAGGTCCATAATGCTTCATTAGTTAATTGTGCAGAGTACAGCTCTTTACGGGTAAACAAGTGAAGGACATTTGCTGAATGGCCCATCCTCGTCACACATATTATGGCCTAATGATGCTAGTAATGGTAGGAGGCTCCTGGAGAGTCATCTGTCAAATTAGCACATTGAATTATTTATTGCCTCAGAGTAAAATTGTTGAAAGGTAGCAGCTGAGACATAGTTTTATAAATCTAAAATTCAGGGGGAAACAAACAAACAAACAAAAAAAAAACTTGTGCATCTGCTTTGTAGGTGGATTTGTTTTTTAACACTTGCATTTATGAACACAATAGTCCTTACTGGATAAACAGATCATTTCTACCTTAAAATCTCTTATGTAGTGTGTGTGTGTATGTGTGTGTGTGCATGAAATTCTGTGTATTTTGTGCCATTACTTATAATATAATAGCCTAAAATTCAAGACAGTTGTATTTTTGTAAGCCTTCATAACTCATTTCCACTACATCACCTATGTAAAGCATAAGACAAAATGCCGATCTTTACTAGGCTCTGTGTCTGGAGTCTAAAATGGAGGGCATGGTTCTTCCCTTCCAATTCTCAAAACTGTTCATATTTCTGATCTTGCACAGTGTTAGATAAAAGTCTGTCTTCCTAGCATTTAGAGAAGAAGATAAATCTGTGTTCAATCCTATGAAACAAGATAGTAAGTATGATAAGGGACATAAATATGGAGAAAGTAAGCATTTGAAGGCCTGAACAAGCTAATAAGTTGAGATCTTTCAAAAATATTTTATTATTTATTCAGTATTTATTTAGTGAATGTGGGCAATATCTTGTCAATAAATATTATAAATAAATTCACTTACCAAGGTCTTCCACTGACCAGTGAAGATTCACAGTTGTGGAAGGAGGATAAACAAAAATTTTACTGATTCTTTATGGCTTCTATTATATTTTTATTTCTTATTTTTTAAATTCTTTTTCTGAATTAGGAGCTTTCCAGGTGGCTCAGTGATAAAGAGTCTGCCTGGCAATACGAGAGACACAGAAGACACGGGTTCAATCCCTGGGATGGGAAGATTCCCCTGAGGAGATCGTGGGAATCCACTCCAGTATTCTTGCCTGGAGAATTGTATGGATAGAGGAGCCTGGCAGGCTACAGTCCATGGGTTTGCAAAGAGTCAGACATGACTGAGTGAGCAAGCATACACACAACCTGAATTAGACAACTCCTGGGCAAAGGCTGAAATTTTTATGATATGATATGATATGATATGATAAAATACACCACTAATGTCAGATAAGCAGAGCTACCCTATAAGCATTTGGTGTCAAAGTAATAATTGAATGACCTCAGAGAGACTAAAATTTAAATCACTGTGTGCAATTGAAGATATATGTACAGGTGTAGTCCACTACAGTATTCTTGCCCGGACAATCCCATGGACAGAGGAGCCTGGCAGGCTACAGTCTATGGAGTAGCAAAAGTCAGACAAGATTTAGCAACTAAACCACTACCATCCTTTTTTGGTTAGAAATAGCTCCAATTTATTCTAGCGATGTTCTGGTATCCTGAGAGACTGGGACCTGGCACCTTCTGGGTCAGCCAGTCTTTCATTTCGTGAGGAATCAATGAGAAGCTCTCATTGGTTCAGGGTCTTGAGATATACCTGGGCTATTTATGGGCAGAGGATAAGACATGTACAGAGTCATCTTGGAAGATAAACAGCCAAGAATATATATATTCCTATAATACATAAAAGAAGATTTCCCCTTGAACAGTGTAGACTGCTTAAGGCATGTTAGATACTGCCTCTTGAATCCAGGCAAGAAATGGGAAAGATGTTTGCTAAGATAATAGTGGCAATAATTGAAATAAGGAGGTAGATTTAGCTGAAGAATCTTTAGGTAAAAATTAAGTAATGTTATGTATATGTTGTTACTCAGTCATGTCTGACTCTTTGTGACCTCATAGACTGTAGCCCACCAGGCTCCTCTGTCTATGGGATTCACTAGGTAAGAATGCTGGAGAGGGCAGCCATTTCCTTCACCAGGGATCTTCCCAACCCAGGAATCTAAGCCAGGTGTCTGGCATTGCAGACGGATTCTTTACTGTCTGAGCCAGGGAAGATGCACTATACAAATTCTAAAAATAAAAAAAGTATACATTCTTATTTTCATCGTGACACCACCATCCCACCCACAAACACCACATGACAAACACACATGGAGGGGTTGGTAAAAAACGAAGAAAAAAACTGAAGTACTGACCTAAGTACTATAACCTCTGTCCTAGGAGACGAGTGATGTTATTAATAAAGGAAAAAAGTCACTAGGGGAAGGTGAAGTTTTATAATGAAGATATTAAGATTCCATTATGGCAATTTTGATTTTTAGATGTGAATAAGATTTCAAACAGAAATGTCCAGAAAGTTATCAAAAAGTAGAAATGTAGCTCAAAGAGGAGTGAAGGAAAAATTTGCAGATTAACATTAGAAATGACATTGATACAGACAAGAAATCATGGGGATAGCTAAATCTGTTATTTAGTGTATTTCGGCCAGCACAAGCATAGTTTGCCAGTATATTTTGCTTTGTGTTCAGAATGCAGGTATCACATGGAGCCAGTACTGTTCTTATTACAGCAACAATTTTCTGATCAAGGTCTTGTGTTTCCTGTTACTGTTGCAATTTCAATTATTTTCCTTTCAGCTCCCAGTTCTTAAATTTTCTTTTATTGTCTCTCCTCCTTCGTGTGTCTGTGTGTCTACCACGGCCAAAGGTCTTCATTAATTTTCTGCTTATCTTTTAGCCTCTCAACGGAACAGTGAAATTTAAAATATTTATTGTGTGTTTTAGGATCCTAAGCATTTTATATGTGTTATCTATTTTAATTTTAAAAATTAAGAGGAAATTATTAGTTTGTGGGAAACTCATCCTTAGCAAAGTTAAAGACCCTTCCCAAGTCACAGTGTTAATGAACCCAGGTCTGTGTAATTCCAAAGTCTTGATTTCGTTCTTTTGTTACTTCTTTATCGCATTGTCTCCTGCCTAGATATTTCTCTACATAGACACAACTGTACTATTATTTCTGGCATCCCAGCTTTTTATTCTCATTCCTAATCATTATCCTTAATCTTCTACTTCCCATTTTTCTTTCTCTTTCATTGAGCTCTTATTCTAGACCTTCTCCTCTTGTTGGCAGCCTTCCTCATTCTGTGGCTTGGTACCCTTAAATTTTCTCTTTGTCTTTTCTTATACTGATCTACTAAAATGCCATCAAGCTATGTTAACTCACTAATAGTTAAAATACGTTTACCTTTAAAGCTGACAGCAGCATTGTAAGTAGGCTTAAAATCACCCTTCTTTCACCAATACTCAAAAGACAGAACTGAAGTCTCTTGCTTATGTTACAAAAGGCCACAGGCTAACAACTGAATGAAGATATAATTTCAGTAGCTTGCCATTTTTTCCAGAGAAATCACCAACAGTTCTGCTGCTCATATGAATACATATTAAATTTCATTATTCTTCTTCTAAACCATGTACTTGTAATATGTAGTTCACAAAATAATTTAAAGATGAAAAGTTTACAAAGATTAGAACTGCTGCTAAAAGTCAGATACATATTTAAAAATAGTGGTGTTTTTTTTTTCTCTTTTTAGAATCATTTTCTACTGCAAATCCAATGTGAAAGTTGGATTGACCAAGATGGGAAACCCAGCTGGTATCCACTTGACATTTTAGAAAATTGAATCTCCTCTATTGCACCCCAACCAACTTGTGAGAGTGACCCCAGAATAAGGAGTAGTGGCAGCCAAGGGTTGACTGCTTATATTTAGCTCTCTTTGGAGGATGGCTAAAATAATTTCGTATCTAGGTGCCTTTCTTGAAATGACTGTGGGAAGGTTTTATAGACAAACTGGGGTTTTTAGTTTTAAGGTCTACAATTTTAAAGAGGCTGTATTTACATACACTCTAAGACCTAAGGGAGTGTTGTTGGCACTCCAGTAGGTGGCAATCTTTCCTCAGAATATATGTCAAACCTGGGTCCCAGTTCAGGCTTGGGATGTGCTGTTTGCCTAAATTAACACCATGGGTATTGTTTCTAAAAGTTCAAAACTCCAACAAAAGGGAATTCTTCTCCATATATATTAGAATGCATTCTATGTTGTTACAGAACTAAATTTTAGTGACTCTGCTTCATTAAACTAAAACTAAGTTAGGAATTCTTTGGCCTTTATATTATTTTTTCTTGTCATTAATAATATAAGGGTAGCTACATTCATATAACATCTCTTTCATCCTTCTCAAATAACTCAAGTACTCTGTAGCAGAAACTGCTCTTTGCCAAAGATCTATTTATCCCACTTTCCATAGAGTAAATAAGAGCTATAAAATGTCAATACGATTGCAATATTTTTTAAGGTAAAATATTTAAATGATTTTGTGGACTACATCTGATTCTCCACCATCTCCATTCCACCTATTAAGGAATTTAGACTTTAAGGTTTTGAAGACTTTCACAAAATAGCAAGTGTGTTTCTCAGTGGGATATTTAAAAAGATTTTATGAGGAAAGAAAAAAGCACCTTATCCGAACGCCTATCTTAGAGAAAAAATTGACAAGAATATTTTGCTATGCTATAACATTATATTTTTTTGTAAAATGTTCTGATGATGTGTAATAAAATTATTACTGCTGTCATTCTAAGATTTGAATGCCATTCTTCCTAGCTACCACAGAATAGGCTAGCTGCAATCTTCGATCTTCTTTTCACCCTTTTGTTTGTTTTACTTATTTTTAAATAAATTCAGTATTTTATTTTAGGTAACTCTTTTGAATTTGGCAGTTAGTCTTATAAATACTGATAACACTGCTACTATTTAGTCATATGTAGCTCTTTTTGACTTTTGTGTCAAGAAGGAATTGTGTTTCCCAGTTTCCTTGATGTTTATGTGGGTGTGACTCGCTTTCACACAGAAACGAGTGTGGAAGTAACATGTGTCCTTTCTGAGCAGAAACAGTGTGAGAGTTTGCCAAAAGTGAGAATTTGTGACTTCCAGATTGTGACTTCTCTATCAAGCTTCGGTCATTTAGTGAAGTCAAAGCAGAAGGCTGACCCCAGTTCACCACAACAGATACACAGTGTGACAGAGGAATAGATCTTTAACATATTGGGCTGCTGAAACTTGAGATTTGTTTTCAGCTTTGCGTAACTCAGCCTGACTTGTGCGCATGCTCAGTCTCTCAGTCGTGTCTGACTCTTTGCGACCCACCTGATGGTAGCCCACCAGGCATTTCTGTCACCAGACTTTTTTCAGGTAAGAATACTGGTGTGGGTAGCTATTTCCTCTTCCAGGCTATCTTTCTGACCTAGGGATCAATCCGAGTCTCCTGCAGAAGCAGGCAGATTCTTTACTGCTGAGCCATCAAGGAAATCCCTTATCCTAACACCATTAAAAGGAATTAAGGGCTTCCCAGGTGGCGCTAGCGGTAAAGAATCTGCCTGCCAATGCAAGAGACAAGAGACCTGGGTTTCATCCCCGAGTTGGGGAAATCACCTTGAGGAGGAAATGGCAACCCACTCCAGTATTCTTGCCCTGGAGAATCCCAGGGACAGAGGAGCCGGATGGGCTATAGTCTGTGGGTCGCAAAGCAACGACATGACTGAGCATGTGAGCACAAAAGGAATTACATTTAGGAGTGCAGACTAGATGACATTATAGTAAACCATGTGTTCTGTTTAACTCTCCCCTTCTAGGACAAGAAAAAATGTAATGGCCACACAGACAACATCTACCTTGAGAGTATATACTTATGCACTAAAATTATCTCACATTGTCAACATGTTCTCCTAATTTGGGGGAGGTAATTGATTCCCCATTCTCCTTCCCATGTAGGCAAAATTTGGATCCCTGTATAATTAAGCAACATTCTTATTTTCTCAGTAGGTTTGAGAATCTTCTAGAAGATGGTATCCCAGATGAGTTTTAGAAAACCAGAGGTTTAATTGAAAATATAAAGTTAAACTTTAAGATTAAATTTGATAAGAGATGATTATAATTAGAACATAGAAATATAATTAGAACATACAAATGCATGTTAGCTATTTACCAAGCCTTACCTCTACTTCAGGATTTTCAGGTACTTTAATATTTGTGGTAGGTTTCCAAAAATAGAATGTAGCACAGCTGCCAAAGTCGAAGGCCTAATAATTTCTAGGAAATGGGATCTCAATATGACTTGTGTTTAAACAAAAATAATAGTTCATATAAAAATAGTAATTATTTAACCTTCACAGAGGAAAATTTCCTTCATAATCATTTCCATTTGTAAGTATATCTCTGAAGGAATCACAGAAAAATTTGTAAATTATTTTCTTGATTTTATTTTAACATATCCATCAGTTCAGTTCAGTTCAGTTCAGTCGCTCAGTCGTGTCTGACTCTTTGCGACC
>SJYX01006757.1:419158-438253 GCA_006410675.1 Oreotragus oreotragus | reverse complement strand
GTCCATCGAGTCAGTGATGGCATCCAGCCATCTCATCCTCGGTTGTCCCCTTCTCCTCCTGCCCCCAATCTCTCCCAGCATCAGAGTCTTCCAATGAGTCAACTCTTCGCATGAGGTGGCCAAAGTACTGGAGTTTCAGCTTCAGTATCATTCCTTCCAAAGAAATCTCAGGGCTGATCTCCTTCAGAATGGACTGGTTGGATCTCCTTGCAGTCCAAGGGACTCTCAAGAGTCTTCTCCAACACCACAGTTCAAAAGCATCAATTCTTCGGCGCTCAGCCTTCTTCACAGTCCAACTCTCACATCCATACATGACCACAGGAAAATTTAAATTTAGGTAATTTTAAAGTTCTATGAATTAAAACTGACTTTCTTAATCAATCATTTTTTTGGTAATGATTTTATCTGCATATTTCTTTTGGTGTAAAGATATAGAATCAGTCTCTGGATCAGGTTAAATTATCTATCATCTAAAAATTAATCACTACAGTCTTTTCTTCCTTGTGAAAGGGCTGACCTCAGGAACATAGGCTGTTACTTATATCCTAAAATATTTGTCAAGAAAAGTGGGAAGGTACTGTTTCCCCTGAAATGCTCATTTGCAGCATTATTTTATACCTAAAACACAACAAATGAAACTTCATTTCATGAAGGAACAGCTTTTTGTTGTGCTCAAAATTAAGTGCATAATAGTTTGTTAGAATGATCAATAGTAGATAGAGTCAGCCAAAAGACTCAAAAGGGGATGATGATCTGGGCACAGAGTTAGTAAAGAAACCATCTAGAAACACAGCAATCCATATGCAGATGAGCCTGGGCAGATGAGTATGTAGAGTCATACATAAATCAACAAGGTAAATAAATACATAGATATAGTTTTATATATTCAACAACAAAGGGGATAAAAGGAAACAACAATGACCTATGACAAAAAAAAAAAAAAAACCAGGATATTAGAAAAAGCGAAGTAGATTGGTGTGTACCTCTGACACCAAAGAAAGGGGACTAGTAAGAGTAGTAATTGAGGAGATGGTTAAAGGCATGGAGTTTAGACTGACCATCATCATTTGAATGACAGGGCATCAGCCAAACGGAATATCCAAAAGGTAGGATTTATCCCAGGCATTCAAGTCACAGATAATAAAGGTGGAGGTGACTCAAAGGAAACTGTGTAACCAAATGGATGGTTGGATCTGAACACTATTTGGTGTGTGTTTTTTCCAGAAAGTCACCACCATGTTCAGTGAGATTCCTCTTCTGGATTTTTGGGCTCACCCAATGGATTTACTTCCTTCAGGGCTCACATAATCACTTCCATCTGATGTTCAGGTTGGTCTTCCAGAGCAAGGATAGCAAAGAGTCTTCATCTTATCAAAAGATCAGATAGCAATGAACACTAGGATAGCATCAAGCACTAGGTTGACAATTTTATGATCCATCGCTGATGCCTACTGTAAGTGTTGGACTGTGTTATGAGACACAAGTGCCTGGTGTCCCTGTCCCAACATTAAAAGGGATTTTCTTTCCATTTGGAAGTATTATCTCCAGTCTATAAAAAGCAAAATTTTAGTTTTTTTAGAAGTATAAATGACAGAAACACTTTAAACCTCATTATTTAGTCTTACAGGGTAGAGCTGTTTATCTGATCTTCCATAAGAGCCTCGGGGTGGTTTTCAGTGGCTGAAAATTTCTGCAAATCTAGAAAAAACCTGGAAATAAACCCTTTGGTTTATTTTGGAAACTAAAGCACAGACAGGGAGAGCCTGGGCTCCTCCAAACTTCTTTCCCCCTGTTTCAAGCTTACCAGTTGCTGGAAGTATGAGAAGAAACATTGAATCCATCTCTAGAGGTCTCTAGTTTTTTAAGATTTTACCAGTTGTGTGTAGTTCTCTTTTGATATAGTATAACCTTTTATCAGGAAAAATACTTAGAGGAAAAAACCTTTAAAGTTAACATAAAATCTAATTCTTTTGCTCCTATTGAAGCTTGGAAGACTGGATCTTTATTAGAGTGCATTTCTACAAAGAGATAAACATTTTAAAAAATAAGCATGAATGGAATCCAGGATAAAATGCATCCATTTGTGCAAGAAAATAGCTTTACTAAAGAAAATGGCACAAATTCATCATATGGAGAAAAATGTCATTTCAAAGCCTATTTCTGAGATCAAAATGTAAAACTTTTTCATACAGTATATTAGCTTTTTAGCTACTCTAACTCTACAACTTTTTCAAGCCAAAGGGGTTTTTCTTTTTTTTTCTTTTTAGTCATTGAAAACATTGGCAATTAATTACTCCTATTAATAGAGAAATTGCCAGAATTAGACTAAAACTGCCTAGGTACAAACATCACATAAAAAGGAGCTTTGTCCTTTTATGCATACCAGAGATGCTACACCAAGGAACAATTTTACCAAAGTATTTTAATTCATCTTCATATATAACTCAGTACTAAATGCAAATGACTAACTTTCTGAAATCACTCACGTCAGGATGGTTGTTCTGTCTCCCTCATGTGAAATGCAACTCAACATGCCGTGACATACCGCTAATAAAAGGGCATCTGTCACAAGGGACTAAGTACCAAAATCAACAATTTGCATAGTGAACAAGGTTTATATTGTGGCAACTCATGTTGCCTTGTAAGGAACAATGGGATGAACACTCCCTTATGGCCTCTACTAAGTACTAGACATGTGGCCTTAGAAAAAGAAATCCCCTCTCAGCCCACTTTTCCCCAGTGGTGCTTTGTTGGTTCACAGCAAGGGTTTGACTTCATGGCCTGGTCTCTGTCTGAGAGGAAGTCCAGTTCAATTCAATTTGCATCTCTCTGCCTTTTGGTAATGAAACAGTGTCCATCTGAGCAGGCCCCATGATAATGCAGAGCAGATGGGCAGAGTTTTGTCTAATTAGATTCTGGGAGGCCTGTTTGCTATAGTAAATGTGCATGTATTTGCTTATTTCACACTTATTTCAGTGACAACAGTTTAGTCAAAACAAGACAGAAATGAAAATGGTAGATAGCTTCACTAATAAGCTATTTAATACAAATCAATATTTTTAATTCAATTACTATTTACTCTAGTCTATGTCCCCCCTCCTTTTGAACTTTTTATTTTGTATTAGGGAATAGCTGATGAATAATGTTGTACTATCACCTTGCAGGTTCTTTGATCTCAAAAGAATACAAAAATCCTCTTTATAAAAATTATATTTGTAGGGGTTTTTTTCCTTCTTTTCTTCCATCCTTCCCTTCATTTCTTTTCCTGTCCAAAGATTATTGGTAAGGTAGCAAGGTTTGTAATACAAATTGTTTAAAAAATCCAATTATATCATTGATTTTAAAAATTCAATACCAAGAGAGTCACCCTATTCTTTATGCACTTGGACTCCTCAAAAGACACATGCAGATATTTTAAAACACACCACAGACTTGTATTTTACATATCTATCCAAGTGATATCCCCATCATTATTACTTGCTGTGGTTTTCTGTGTTCTCTAACTGTTCACTATACTTTCTAGTTAGAGAAGCAGCAAAGAGCAAGCATTCAGGCTGGAAGAGTCCCAGTGGTTAATTTCAGAAATGGGATTTTTCAGACTCCTAGTCTTGACCTTTTCCCACTAACTCTGCACTTTTTATTTTTCCTAAACTCTTCATATATAGATGCAAGTACAAAGTCTGAGAGATATCACTTTCAGGGAGTCTGGACATCAGAGGTGTGTTATTATCCATCCTGCCTTACCCTTAATCTGTTCACAGATATTTATTTACTACTCCTTTTATTGTAAGTTATGGGATAGGAAAATGAAGTGTTTGCTCTGCATTTACTAAATGATTGTAAACTCATTTCTCATCAAAATAAAATTCCATTGTTAAAAAAAAAAGAGGCTAAGAGATATTAGAAATGGTGAAATGGAAAAAAACATCTATTTAAGAGGTTACAGTTTGCTTCTTACTCCAGTGATCTCTCCTTGACTAATTGTCCCCTGTGTATCCAATGCCTGAGGACATTCTGCACCTTCTCAATCAAATAACTCATAGTATAAATTGAAATCAATGTCTTGCAGAGCTAAAACCACAATTTTGCTTTTACTTTAAGTTAATCACTTTAAATTATTTCATATTTTCAATAACAATTATATATTGAGATTTTAAAAGAGAGAGGAAGAAAATCTTCTGAATGAAATCTCACCATATAGATAGTGGACTACTTGATGTGCTTACAAAGAAATGGCCCATAAGACTAGGAAGTACTCATTGGAAAACCAAGATGCTTATTTTGGATTATGGCTATTGGATCATAAGAGAAGCTCTATCTCCTGAAGACATAGGGCCTGTAATATGAGTCCCATTCTTTGGAGTTGCTTATCTGTAAATATTGCTAGGCCCAGTGAGCAGACATCATTAACCAGATGCTGAATGTCAAATGTTCAACTCACTTCTCCTCGTGGGCTATTTCAACAGAGAACAGTAAATAACAGGCTTGGTTCCTACAATAGCAGCAAAAAAAAAAAAAAAAAAAAAAGCACAGTCAGTGCAAAAATGTGCAAAGCTGGTTTGGGAATCCAAACAGTCCTTACCTAAATCAAAAAATTGAAAGGCTCTAAAACAATTAAATTGCACTGATAACCCTGGTGAGAAGAAAATGAATCATATTCTCACCACAGATGCAAGGAAATATATAGGCTAATCACCTTTTGCCCATCAAGGTGAAAAGAAAGAGAGGCCACGTCTCCGAATTTTTTTCCCAGGGTGTATTTCAACATCCACCAACGTGAATTTATTGTCTACCCCTCCTCCTCCTGAGACCTGCTTCCCTTCCAGTCTTCTGTATCTTAGTAAACGACACATCCGTTTTGTGTCACACAAACCAGAAACCTCGTAGTCTTCCCTGATAGCTTCACCTCCCTCCCACCTCCTGCCTCTATCACATCACTTATTTCTGTTAACATCCTTCTAAACAGTGCCTGAATCCGTTTCTTTTTCTCCTTAATTCTCCTCCAGCCCCAGAGGTGGTCTTCACTATCTCTCATTCAGAAGAAAATAAAGTCCTAGCCAGCCTCCTCACCCCTTCACCCTCAAATCCCAACATAATATTAATATTTCTAGAATTAAGTATAATCCTGTTTTTTTCCTGCTTTACAAATTTCACTGGTTCCCCTTGTTGATGGAATGAAAGATGAAGTCTATATCATTACCAACAACTTCTAGCACCTTCTCCCTGACTAGTATCTGAGTATCCAACCTCACCACATTTGTCAACCCTCAGAATACTCCATAGTCTTGGTTTCCCTAGGTTGCAAACACTGTTCTCTGATCTTCAAAGTCTTTTGCTGAATTTCTGGCCTGGGGAGCTCCTGTTAATTTTTAATAGCCATCTAACATAGATCCCTCTCTGCTCAATTGCTCTGGATTGTGCCAAGCTTTGTGTTTCTCACATTTCGTTATAATTGTTTTATGAGAACAGAGAACCTCCCAGAAGTTCTGAGCACCTGAACAGTGGAGACCATATTGTTTCTTTACTGCAGTCTTGGTGCTTAACTGCAAGGAATATGAAAGAAAAGAGAGAGGCACTCCTTGAATCAATGACTATATGATACCAGCGTCTCCTCTCTAAAGTTTCCTTTCTTTGCTAGAATTTCTATTATTTGGTCACCAGGCAAAGAACTATGCAGTTGCATTGGCAAACATTTCCTCCAGCCCTTCCTCCAAAGATTTTCCTAGCCTCTAGTTCCTTTACAAATTTAAATTCTTAACTCTGATTAAAACTAAACTTTCTCACTGTTGATGAGTCACTCTATTTTCCTGTAAAGAATAAAAAGACTTTGTTCCAGTTATTAATAACATCTCAGAAGATATCATTGATGTTTAATAACCAATCTAAAGTAAAATATGAAATTCTTCTTGTACTTTTAAAGATATAGATTTCATTTTACTTGGTGCATGATAGAGAAAAGGAGACATTTTCTTCTGGTCAGAGGGAAATTCTCCATTCAAGGAAACTGCCTCTCAGTTGTTCCTGATCTTCAACCCATATCCCATGACTTTCTCTTCACATCACCTCAACCACCAGATACTGGTGGTTTTCTTCTACAGATCTATAAGAAAAGATCTTTTCTTATCTTTCAGGGAACCAATATGCACTGTGGATAGTTAATCTACCCCTTCTAGACTATTCTCCTCCCAAATTAAGTAAAATAACTACTACAAAATTAATTAAACTCCTGAATATCAACAAATAAACACTAAACTCCTTAGCCTACCCTGGGAACCCTTCCCTGATCTTTCATTCATCCAACATTTCAACTTCACCCCCCACTATTACATGTAAATATAAATATATTTGATACAGCTCCTGCCTAGAACTACTGTTGACAAGATCGTTTATCCTCTTTCACATATTTCTCACCTTCACTCCTCTTTATTTATGCCATCCACTCATTTTAACCAGAGAGCCTCTTGGGTCATTATTTTTAAATAACTGAGATGTAATTCATGTACCATAAAATTCACCCTTTTACATGTAACATTTAGTGTTTAATAGTATATTCACAAGGTTATGTAATCATCACTGCTATCTAATTCTAGAATATTTTTATCACAATAAAAAAAAACCTGTACCCATTCCCAATCACTGCTCACCCTCTCTTCCCACAAATTTACTTTCTGTTTCTATGGTTTTGCCTAGACATGGACATGGCCTTTGTGTCTGATTTCTTTTACTTAGAATGTTTTTAAAGTTTATCCATGTTGCAGCATATATTGGTACTTCATTCTTGTGTATGGCTGAATATTCTGTTGTTCGGATATACTGCATTTTTTTAAATCAATTCACCACTTAATGGACATTTAGGTTGCTTACACTTTTTGTCTATTATGAACATGCTAATATAAACATTATGTACAAGTTTTTTTTTTAACATATATTTCAGTCCTCTTGGACGTATACTTAGGAGTAGATTGCGGAGTTATGCGTTAACTCTCTTTTTCTTTTTTTGAGGAACTTACAAGCTGTTTTCCAAAGTGGCTATCCTATTTTATAATCCATTGGCAATTTCTATATATACTTGCTAACACTTTTTATTATTTATCTATTTTATTTAGACATTCTAGTAGGTAAGAGGTGATGTCTCACTATGGCTTTGATTTGCATTTCCCAAATGACTAAAATATTGAGCATCTTTTTGTGTGTTTGTTGGTCATCTGTATATCTTCTTCAGAGATCCTAGTTTAGAGACCCTAGATATGTGATTTGTAAATATCTTCTCCCATTCCATGGGTTATCATTTCATGTTCTTGATGGTGTACTTGAAGCTCAAAACCCCTTCTGTATCTTATCAATTAAAATTCTGCTTATTCTTCAAGATTATTTTTAAATTCAATACATTTCTTGATAGTATTTTTCAGTTCAGTTCAGTTCAGTTCAGTTCCTCAGTTGCATTCGACTCTCTGCGATCCCATGAACTGCAGCACGCCAGGCCTCCCTGTCCCGTCACCAACTCCTGGAGTCCACCCAAACTCATGTCCATTGTGTCAGTGATGCCATCCAACCATCTCATCCTCTGTCATCCCCTTCTCCTCCTGCCCTCAATCTTCCCCAACATCAGGGTCAAATGAGTCAGCTCTCCGCATCAGGTAGCAAAGTATTGGAGTTTCAGCTTCAACATCAGTCCCTCCAATGAACACCCAGGACTGATCTCCTTTAGGATGGACTGGTTGACCTCCTTGCAGTCCAAGGGACTCTCAAGAGTCTTCTCCAGCACCACAGTTCAAAACCATCAATTCTTCTGTGGTCAGCTTTCTTTATAGTCCAACTCTCACATCCATACATGACTACTGGAAAAACCATAGCCTTGACTAGATGGACCTTTGTTGACAAAATAATGTCTCTGCTTTTTAATATATTACCTAGGTTAGTCATAACTTTCCTTCGAAGGAGCAAGCATTTTTTAATTTCATGGCTGCAATCACCATCCACAGTGATTTTGGAGCCCAGAAAAATAAAGTCTGACACTGTTTTCACTGTTTCCCCATCTATTTCCCATGAAGTGATGGGACCAGATGTCATAATCTTAGTTTTCTGAATGTTGAGCTTTAAGCCAACTTTTTCACTCTCTTCTTTCACTTTCATCAAGAAGCTCTTTAGTTCTTCTTCACTTTCTGCCATAAGGGTGGTATCACTTGCATATCTGAGGTTATTATATTTCTCCTGGAATTCTTGATTCCAGCTTGTGCTTCTTCCAGCCCAGCATTTTTCATGATGTACTCTGCATATAAGTTAAATAAGCAGGGTGACAATATACAGCCTTGACCTACTCCTTTTCCTATTTGGAACCAGTCTGTTTTTGTATGTCCATTTCTAACTGTTGCTTCCTGACCTGCATATAGGTTTCTCAAGTGGAAGGTCAGGTGTTCTGGTATTCCCATCTCTTTCAGAATTTTCCACAGTTTATTGTGATCCACACAGTCAAAGGCTTTGGCATAGTCAATAAAGCAGAAGTAGATGTTTTTCTGGAACTCTCTTGCTTTTTCCATGATCCAGCGGATGTTGGCAATTTGATCTCTGGTTCCTTTGCCTTTTCTAAAACCAGCTTGAACATCTGGAAGTTCTTGGTTCACATATTGCTGAAGCCTGGCTTGGAGAATTTTGAGCATTACTTTACTAGCGTGTGAGATGAGTGCAATTGTGTGGTAGTTTGAGCATTCTTTGGCACTGCCTTTCTTTGGATTGGAATGCAAACTGACCTTTTCCAGTCCTGCGGCCACTGCTGAGTTTTCCAAATTTGCTGACGTATTAAGTGTGGCACTTTCACAGCATCATCTTTTAGAATTTGAAATAGCTCAACTGGAATTCCATCACCTCTACTAGCTTTGTTTGTAGTGATGCTTCCTAAGGCTCACCTGACCTCACATTCCAGGATGTCCAGCTCTACATGCGTGTGAGTGATCATGCCTTCATGATTACCTGGGTTGTGAAGATCTTTTTTGTATCGTTCTTCTGTGTATTCTTTCAATCTCTTCTTAATATCTTTTGCTTCTGTTAGTTCCATACCATTTCTGTCCTTTATCGAGCCCATCTTTGCATGAAATGTTTCCTTGGTATCTCTCATTTTCTTGAAGAGATCTCTAGTCTTTCCATTCTGTTGTTTTCCTCTATTTCTTTGCATTGATCTCTGAGGAAGTCTTTATTATCTCTCCTTGCTATTCTTTGGAACTCTGCATTCAAGTAGGTATATCTCCTTTTCTCCTTTGCTTTTCGCTTCTTTTCTTTTCACAGCTATTTGTAAGGCCTCTTCAGACAACCATTTTGCTGTTTTGTATTTCTTTTTTATTTTTCTTGGGGATGGTCTTGCTCCCTGTCTCCTGTACAGTGTCACGAACCTCCGTCCATAGTTCTTCAGGCACTCTATCTACCAGATCTAGTCCCTTAAATCTATTTCTCACTTCTACTGTATAGTCATAAGGGATTTGATTTAGGTCTTTTTAGTACTCTCAAATTTATATTATCTCTTCTTTTTTTTTTGGGGCATGGATATAGCAGTTGAATAATATCTTCTATTGTATTAATAAAGTATTATCTTTAGGAAGTGTCTGTTCTCTACATTGGATTTTCAAGATCACTGACTGTGTTTTTTAGCCTTTATATGCTCCATGGTATCTTTGCTTCTAGCAAGAGCCCCAAAACACATTTCGTGCATTAATTAAAGAAGCAAGGGTCAGTAGAACTGTGACAGGCAGTGTGTGTGCAGTGTAAGTATAAATGAGTGTGAGAAACATGTTTAAAATGACTTTCACGTGAATAAAGTTTTAAGGAAACTGCTCTCTCCCAGGGTAGGAATGTCAACATGAGGCATTTGTACTTGGGTACTCTGAACAAGGGGATGGTGCTAATGGTGAAGAACCCGCCTGCCAATCCAGGATTCATAAGAGATGGAGGTTTGATCCCTGGATGGGGAAGATCCCCTGGAGGAGGGCATGGCAACTCACTCCAGTATTCTTGCCTGGAGAATCCCATGGACAGAGGAGGCTGGTGGGCAACAGTCCATAATGTCACAGAGAGTCGCACACAACTGAAGTGACTTAGCATTCACACACAGCAGACAAGAATGCCAACAGGAATTTTATTACCTGATATTTTTCAGTTTGTTTCTCAGCTAGATTTTTCTTTTAAAGTAAAAACACAGTGAAGAATGTTATATTTATCAGCACACAACACAAACTGGTTTTGGCATGTTTCTAATCATATGTTCCTATAATTGCATTTTCTTCTACTGTTCACAACTAGAAATTTGCTTTCTTTAAATGTGTGTTTTTAAAACCATGAGCTTTTGATTGCTTACTTCTCAGGAAGAAATTAGTATTGGTCTTCTTTCCCTTATGACTAGGTAATACGGTACTAATGAAAAACAGGGCCTCTTTATTTATAATGGCCTTGGGGTCAATTATCAATTTATCATCATGTCCTGCAGATTTAAAATAAAAAATGCTGTGCAGTATAACCATTGTACAAAATTGACATTAAGTAGATTCTCTGAGTTTGGACTTAATAAAAAATACAAAGAGTGCTGCCTAAAAGGTTTCTCCAACTATAAATTCTATTAGGGAGCTTTTAATACAAGACAGTAGGAAACTGAACAACTAGATTAGAGAGAATTTTTTTCACCACTGCTCTTTGTCTCATACATGTGAACAGTCATTGGAGGACAGTTTGCTAATTCACAGACACAATATTTCATATCTCTATAATAATAATTCAAAAGCTGCCTAAAATTGTCCTTATGTCAATCTCTGTATTGATCTTAAAATATTAACAACCAATATCAACCTACTTGCATAAGACATTCTGTTACCTTTAAGGAATACATGCATATGATATAAGGAGCAATCATTTTTTTTTTTGGTCAAAAATAGCCTGTCTTTTACAATTACCAATTAATTCATTGGCTCAGATGGTAAAGAATCTGCCTGCAATGTGGGAGACCCAGGTTCAATCCCTGGATGGGGAAGATCCCCTGGAGAAGGGAATAGCTACCCCTTCCAGCATTCTTGCCTGGAGAACCCCACGAACAGGAGAGCTTGGCAGGCTACAGTCCATGAGTTCACAAAGAGTCAGACATGACTGAGCAACTAACACTTCCACTCCACAAACTCAGATCATGTTGAGACTTTGCTCCTGGAAGTCTGTGAGATAATATAAAGTTTTATATTTCATTTTTCAAATAGGATGAAAATAACTAATTCCCACATATGTATGTTACTATCCATACTGAGATTCAGGACCTGTTTATGTGAGATTAAGGTCATATCCTGCCCATGCACGTGTTACAGATGCACAACTTAAAGCCACAGACTCAATTAGATAGACATGAAGAAGTAGGCAGAAACAGACCTGAAGGTCAATTGTACATTTGTGAGTATGAGGTTGCTTGTAAATTTTCAGTGAAAATACGTCTGCTAAGTTCCATCCAGTGAAAAATGAGAAAATTCTAGGTATTCTGCTATTAGATCCCTAGCAGCAGTAAGCCCTATTGCAAGTGCTTCCTAGACACATGTGAAGATATTGGTTACTCTGTTGGACAACATGGTTATAGAATAACTCCATCTTCATAGAAAATTCTATTGGATGGTGCTGATTTGGAAAGAGAGGGATCAATTTCACCTTAAGATCCATTACATTTTTACTGGTCTCACTTTTGGAGAGGGACTTGGTTTGGGACTGGCATTGTTAATCCCATCTATTTTACATCCTTGTCTGCACCTTATGGTTAGTGTTCTTTGGTGAGAAGAATAGAAATGGGATGTTAAAAAAATGTAAAGTGAAGGGAAAGACATGAGGATACAGAGTAGTGATGCCAAAGGACTTCGACCTTTAGTTCAGAAGTTATGTTTCTTTTAGGAAAAAAAAAATATTAAATTCACAGAGCCCAGAAGATCCAACATAAAAGTAAAAACAATATTGAAAAATTTTCTTAGTTTCAAATGGCTACTAGAGCAGAAACGTTACATATTTTCTTAGTGACTAGTTTCTTACTTATAATTTTTCATATTAAATTAAGCACTAACTTAAATTAATATGAAAGCATAGGAAATTGAGCATAGTAGTAGCTCAGCTGGTAAAGAATACACCTGCAATGCGGAACACCTAGGTTCGATCCCTGGGTTGGGAAGATTCCCTAGAGAAAGGCATGGCAATCCACTCCGGTATTCTTGCCTGGAGAATCCCTATGGACAGAGGAGCCTGGTGGGCTACAGTTCATGGGGTCACAAAAAGTTTGACATGACTGAGGAACTAAACACATATAAGAAATTAAAGCATAAGGAAATTAGTATACCTAGGTAGATGGAAATACACAGCCCTATCATGGGAATATAAATATCAGGTTTCCATACTAATATTTTATGTAATTGGAAGCACTGAAAATATTTGAACATAATTTGTTCTTAGATTTTTTCTAGAATTCAGATTTCTTTCTTTTGTGACTTTATTTATTTGTATGTCTATTTTTGGCTGCAGTGGGTCTTTGTTGCTGCACATGGGTTTTCTCTAGTTACAGCAAGCCGGGCTACTGTTGTGGTGCATGAGCTTCTCACTGCAGTGGCTTCGCCTCTTGTGGAGCATGAGCTCAAGGCCTACAGGCTCAGTAGTTGCCGTAAATGGGCTTCATTGCCCCTGGGGATGTGGAATCTGCCTGTACCAGGGAATGAACTCATGTCCCCAGCGTTGGCAGGCAGAGTCTTCATGACTACCCCACCAGGGAAGTCCTAGAATTCAATTTCTAATAAGCCAGTTCATAAAGTATATTAATATCAGAGGAAAAAAAAATGTCATTTCCTGAAAAAAATTCTTGTTTCAGAGAACTACTTCTGGAAATGCATGGATTACCATGAACATCGTTGATTATTCGTGAATAGTCATCTGGGAAATTGGTTTAAAGTAAACTTTATTTTATTTGAACTACACAGGTAATGGTCTTTCCCTCATTTGCCAGGAGCAGCCTAGATGGGAAAGGGGTTTTGGTTGTACATATCTATTTCTTTTAATAATTTTTTTTCACTATCTACTTTCAAACTGAGTCCTTTAAAAATAATTATAACAATGTCTGGCTGCCCTAGAGAGAGAGACATTATATATTCTTCAGGAAGGGTATAGCTTTCCTTGAAGCAGATACATTATGCTTTAACCACTTGCAGTCTGGGTCCACATGCAGGCACTGTTAGGCAAAACACACCAACAGGTTGCCGAGACAAGGCAGGTTTTCTAGCAGCACCTTCTACCAAGCCCTCCCAAAGCACAGCACACCCCAGGCCCTGTCTGTGCAGTTGATGAATGTACTTCAGGCAGGACTCGGACGCGGCTCGGTACAGTTCTCTAAGCGGTGATAAATGACCACCTCTGTGTGAAATGGGTTAGGTGGGAGGGCCACCCTTTGACAAGGCAGAAAATGAAATGATTACTATTGGATTCTATTGACTTGTCTGGTTAGAACAGTTGTGCCTCTTCCTAGAGGTTAATTGGACTTGAACTCAAGAAATTAAGAGGTCAGCGGAGGTCACAGTGACAGCAGGCCTACTTTTAACTTGCTGCTAATAACATTTGGCAGAAGGAGGGTGAATCTGGGAGTTTTAGTCTGGGTGCTGTTCAGTTTCTTTAAGAGTGATGGTTTGTATAAACCTAAATTTGTATCACATATAAAAATTCAATGCGGTTTTAATTCCTACCAGGAACTCCTATATTGCTATGAATTTTCTTGAAACAATAAACATTAGAACACTATATATTTCCTTGATATGTGTGTGTGTGTGTGTAATAGTATTCTTAGAGAAGTTTTATTTTATTGAAGACTCTCCATCAAGAAATTTGGATGTAAATAGAGACGATTCAGAAGTTCTTGAAAATGACATTCTAATGTAGCTACTGGAGTCTTTCTTTTTATCTAACACTAAATGCTACCCACTCTTTATCATGGAAAATGTAAGGAGAGCAGAGAGAAGCATTTTGCAATTCATATGTAATATATTTGTGTTTATATATATATATGTAGTAAGGCATATCCTAATATATTGATGCAAACTATTTCACAAGTATGTTTGCAAGCTTCAGACATGCTGATTGGAGACTATGGTAAAATATTTGAGTTGTTACCGCTTCCTGAGAAGAGATCCCAGTTTAGTCTCACAAAACTTACTTCAACTTCTCTGTCCTCTTCTTTGTTACTTTACACTTCCGGGTCCCTTGCTTGAACTGACTCTAGCACTTTCCTGTGTGGTACCAGCTACACCACTGCACCCCAGCCGGAGTGCGGGGCTAAGTTCCCAGGTGGGTTTTGAGGGGGACAATGAGCCACAGGGGAGACTAGAGATAGGACTGGGTAGTGCCGTCCAGATGGTAGCAACAAGGCTCATCGCCTAATTAATGGTGCCGCCCCAGCAGCTGTGTAACTGGGGCAACTCCGGGGAGGCAGGCAACAGCCCTGGAAGCAGGGGCCCCTGAACCTGCTTTCCAGCCTCCAGCACTCTGATCAGTTTGTACCGGTCAGGAACTTGTACCGCATGCCTGAGACACCCGGGCATAAAGGAGAAAGGCTTCTTTGTCCTGAGGATAAAACAATAGCACAGCTTTGGAGATCATGTACACAGCTCTTTTTCCCCCAGCTTTATTGAGATATAACTGGCATATAACCTTAAGTTTAAGGTGTACAAAGTGTTGATTTGATACACTGTTATATCACAAATGATTACCAACACAGCCTAAGTTAACATTCTCAACAGGTCACATAATTACTATTTCTTTTTTTGTGGTGAGAACATATACGATTTACTTTCTCAACAACTTTCAAGTGTGTAATACGTTATTGTTAACTCCAGTCTCCATGCTGTGCAGTGTTTCCAAAATATATTCATCTTCTACCTGGAAGTCTGTGGCTCTCTGATCAACATCTACCCATTTTTACCACCACCAAAGTTCCTGGTAATCTCCAGTCTCAGTTCCTATGCATTTGGCTTTTTAAAAGTGATATCCAATCCATGTATGAATGATATCATACAACATTTATCTTTGACATTTCACTTTGCGATATACTCTCCAGTTTCACCCATGTTGTGGCACATGGGAGAAAATATTTGCAGGCCAAATATTTGATAAGGGATTGATATAAAGAAATTATAGAGAAATTAATCTGTACAATAAATATATAAAGAATTCACACAACTCAATTTAAAAAATAATCCAATTAAATCAGCGGAGGAACTAAAAAGAAATCTTTCCAAAGAAGACACACAAATGGCCAACAAATAGAGCCCCTTTTTCTAATGAGAAGCTGTATTCCCTTAGATGTTATACCTTCCCAGGAAGAGGATTATCACAGCAAAGCTTTAGGAATACCATCTTATCAAAGGAGCATGGTAGTCTACTAACCAGAGACAGCCACCATAGTCCAAAATCTCATTACCAGCTAACTTAATAAATTATCAAATCTCTAAAGCAACCAGAGAACATATGTCAGATTTTGATATATGCTAGAAAGGTGAAAATTGTTCTGGGCTAGAAATCAGGAAGTTTGCATTCTTTGCCACTTAACTAAAAATGATCCTAGACAATCCATTGAATTATATTGGTCCCCAATCCCATCTGTAAAAAGGAGGGCACTGGTTTCTCTGATCACTAAAAGCCCTGATAGATTTAAAAAACTGGAGGGTCTATAGCAGTGCTCAACCTTGGCACACATTAGATTCACCTGGGGAGCTTTAAAGCAAATTAATCTCCAGTGTAGACCTGGGTATTGGCATGTCTTAAAAATTCCCAGGTGATTCTAAAGTGTAGGCAAGGCTGTGACCTATGGTTCTATGATATCACCAAATCTAGGTCATGCCTATAATTATAACCCTACTCACATTTATAGGACACTCAATATAGGCACCGCACTTGGCATCAATTATCTAAATTATTCAGTCATTGCAACTTGCCATGGATTCGGTATAATTAGCTCCAATTTACAAACTAGGAAACTGAGGCTTATACAGATGAAATAAATCATCCAACGATGCCCAGCTAGAGAGCAGAACAGCCAGTGGGATTTGAGCCTGAGTTGGATGCCAGAGCCTGTGCTCCTAACTGTGCTGACAACCTAGGGACATCTCTAGCCTGTGTGTGTGTTCAGCCACGTTTGACATTTTGCAACCCCATGCACTGTAGCCCACCATGGGATTTTCGAGGCAAGAATACTGGAGTTGGTTGTCACCTCCTACTCCAGGGGATCTTCACAGGCATCATATCTGAATCTCTTGAGTCTCCTGCATTGGCAGATGAATTCTTTTACCACTGAACCACCTGGGAAGTCTCTAGCCTGCTTCTCTACTAAGTCAGACAGTATGAAAAGTGAAAGTGAAACTGTTAGTCCTTCAGTTGTGTCCAACTCTTTATGACCCCATGAGCTGTAGCCCACCAGGCTCCTCTGTCCATGGAATTCTCCAGGCAAGAATACTGGAGTGGGTTGCCATCTCCTCCAAGGATCTTCCCAACCTAGGGATCAAACCCAGGTCTCCTACATTGCATTCTTTACCATCTGAGCCATCAGGGAAGCCCCAAGCAGTATCACAGCTACAATTTGCAGCTGGCAATATCAATGTCTATGACTAGTTTCTCACACCTGTCTGTGCTGATGCTTCCAGAGACAACCTCCATCCTCCACTTAAACCCCCAACCTTCAAGCACTCTACTTGGACAACAGCAAAATCTTTCTAGAAGCTAAACAACTAAATGAAGCATTTTCCTATGAAGAAGGATGTTGTCCTGAAGAAATCCTTGGAATCTCTTATGACAAGGCCAAAGGTATCTAGTGATGTGATGATCTGGATTCAAGCAGTTCATCAAAGACAGACTGGATCTGGAAGCTTTGACTTTGTTTCTCAGTCACAGGAGAAAAGTCAGGGTGAATCTTAACTAATCATAAAAACTCAGTACCTCAGCTTCAAAATCTATGAAAGCATAGCCTCATAAAATTAGATTATTTAATTAAAGTGAAGAGAAAGTGAAATGGCTCAGTTGGGTCCAACTCTTTGAGACCCCATGGACTGTCGCCTACCAGACTCCTCAGTCCATAGGATTTTCCAGGCAAGAATACTAGAGTGGGTTGCCATTTCCTTCTCCATATTTAATTAAATGAAAACATATATCAATATAGGCATATTTTGCATTTGAAGGTACAGTGAATGTATTAATTGCACTCCCATTCATTGAAATATGTTATTTTGAAGGAAAATATTACAAAAATTTCAGAATAACTTATAATTAAAGCATTGATTAAATCATAAATCACTTTTGAGTAAGAACATTTTGATGTTCCAACAGCTGTTTGATACTTTTAAAATATATCTCTAAAGATTTTTGTTTTTGCACAACCAGAAAACTTAAATCATGTCAAGAGTAAAGAAACCTGGACTCACTGTTTTCTAGCTTCTTCCACCAGCATCTCCTGGAAGGAATGCTCGAATAGCCGCTTGCTGTTAAAGACCATCAATCCTCCTCAGCTGTGTTGCTGCTCCTGACGCCAGGAGGGTAACCCAACTGCTTTACTAAATCCCAGCTCACTTTAGAGAGAACTGAGAGTTTGCCATCTATTGAGCCTGGATGCAATTCAGAAAGAAAAGAAAAGCAGCAACTCATATTTGAAGTTAGTCCCAGGTGGGCACGAAGGGATGTTGACACCCATGCCTCAGTGCAGAACTTCCCCAAAGGAAAGTGAAAGGTAAATTCCTATCCTTTGAACCATAATGCCTCTAATTTATACTGCAGCCTGTCAACAAAGTATTAACGTGCACTTTACCATGAGGCCTGATTGAAGGCAAGACAACAGGCTACACCTGCCATGCATTTATATATATCTATGTTTTAACCTCAATTTTTAAAAACACAGTTTACCAAAATAAAACTAGTAACTTTAAGGCATGAAGCATGCTTTAAGTGATAAAACTAGTGCATTCATTGCGCAAAATTTTTAATTAATTTTTATCGGAGTATAGTTGTTTTCAGTGTTGTGTTAGTTTCTATGGGATAGCAAAGTGAATCAGCTATACATATATATATATAGATATATCCCCTCATTTTTAGATTTCCTTCCCATATAAATCACTGCAGAGCATCAAGTTAGAGTTCCCTGTGTTATACAGAAGGTTCTCATTAGTTATCTATTTTATATGTAGTTATCAGTATATTGATTAAATACCTTCCATGTGCCTATCCATGTGTTGGACCCTGGGATAACTACAAAATCATGATGTCCTCCAAGTCTCAAAAGTTCTATTTGGTTAACTGAGACATGTACACTATAGAGTTCCCTGTGTTATACAGAAGGTTCTCATTAGTTATCTATTTTATATGTAGTTATCAGTATATTGATTAAATACCTTCCATGTGCCTATCCATGTGTTGGACCCTGGGATAACTACAAAATCATGATGTCCTCCAAGTCTCAAAAGTTCTATTTGGTTAACTGAGACATGTACACTAATAGCTTCTGTCAAATTTTAAAACATACTATTTATGTCGGAGAGTGTTTTGCCTATATTCTCCTCTAGAAGTTTTATAGTTTCTGGTCTTATGTTTAGATTTAATCCATTTTGAGTTTATTTTTGTGTGTGGTGTTAGGAAGTGATCTAGTTTCATTCTTTTACAAGTGGTTGACCAGTTTTCCCAGCACCACTTGTTAAAGAGATTGTCTTTACTCCATTGTATATTCTTGCCTCCTTTGTCAAAGATAAGGTGTCCGTATGTGTGTGGATTTATCTCTGGGCTTTCTATTTTGTTCCATTGATCTATATTTCTGTCTTTGTGCCAGTACCATACTGTCTTGATGACTGTGGCTTTGTAGTAGAGCCTGAAGTCAGGTAAGTTTATTCCTCCAGTTCCATTCTTCTTTCTCAAAATTGCTTTGGCTATTCGAGGTTTTTTGTATTTCCATACAAATCTTGAAATTATTTGTTCTAGTTCTGTGAAAAATACCGCTGGTAGCTTGATAGGGATTGCATTGAATCTGTAGATTGCTTTGGGTAATATATTCATTTTCACTATATTGATTCTTCCAATCCATGAACATGG
>SJYX01006757.1:405367-419039 GCA_006410675.1 Oreotragus oreotragus | reverse complement strand
GAGGGAGAGGGAGAGGGTGGGATGATTTGGGAGAATAGCATTGAAATATGTATACTATCATGTAAGAAATGAATCGCCAGTCTATGTTCGATGCAGGATGCAGGATGCTTGGGGCTGGTGTATGGGGATGATCCGGAGGGAGGATGTGGGGTGGGAGATGGGAGGGGGGTTCATGTTTGGGAGTTCGTGTACACCCATGGCAGATTCATGTCAATGTATGCCAAAACCAATAGAGTACTGTAAAGTAAAATAAAATAAAATAAATAAATAAAATAAAACAGACTATTTGGTCACTGTTTCAGTGAAGCCTTGACTTCTATGCTTTGTTTGCTTAGAATACTGTTCTTTACTGAGAAATCACAAAACTTCACTCCTCACATTGAATCATTAAAACTTTATAAAATGAGAAGGTTTGGGCAATAATATTTGTAGGCTTAAGTTGGGAATTCAGTTATAGTGCTTTTTTTGCATTTTAAAGAGACAGTGCAACACCTACCTATGGGTTACTAGTGTTTACAGAAAGAGAGATATAGTGACAGAAAAAATTTTCTCCTTCTATTTTCTCCCCTTTCTCTCCTTCTCCCACTCTCCAAATTGAGTTATTGGAGTACAGATTTAGAATTAGGGCACAAAAGGTGTTTAAGAAGAGAAGAATTTGCTTATTTAAGAGCTTTAGCAGAGGGAGAGTGAGATAAAAGCAGTAGAGAGAAAGGTTGGAATGGTGAAATGTTCTGAACTGAATTTTTACTGTTGTTCAGTCATTCAGACACGTCCAGCTCTCTGCCGCCTCATGGACTGCAGCATGGTCAGGCTTCCTGTCCTTCACTATTTCTGGAGGTTGCTCAAACTCACTGAGTTGGTGATGCCACCCAATCGTTTTGTCCTCTGTCATCCCCTTCTCCTCCTGCCTTCAGTCTNTAAATAAATAAAATAAAACAGACTATTTGGTCACTGTTTCAGTGAAGCCTTGACTTCTATGCTTTGTTTGCTTAGAATACTGTTCTTTACTGAGAAATCACAAAACTTCACTCCTCACATTGAATCATTAAAACTTTATAAAATGAGAAGGTTTGGGCAATAATATTTGTAGGCTTAAGTTGGGAATTCAGTTATAGTGCTTTTTTTGCATTTTAAAGAGACAGTGCAACACCTACCTATGGGTTACTAGTGTTTACAGAAAGAGAGATATAGTGACAGAAAAAATTTTCTCCTTCTATTTTCTCCCCTTTCTCTCCTTCTCCCACTCTCCAAATTGAGTTATTGGAGTACAGATTTAGAATTAGGGCACAAAAGGTGTTTAAGGAATGAAGAATTTGCTTATTTAAGAGCTTTAGCAGAGGGAGAGTGAGATAAAAGCAGTAGAGAGAAAGGTTGGAATGGTGAAATGTTCTGAACTGAATTTTTACTGTTGTTCAGTCATTCAGACACGTCCAGCTCTCTGCCGCCTCATGGACTGCAGCATGGTCAGGCTTCCTGTCCTTCACTATTTCTGGAGGTTGCTCAAACTCACTGAGTTGGTGATGCCACCCAATCGTTTTGTCCTCTGTCATCCCCTTCTCCTCCTGCCTTCAGTCTTTCCCAACATCAGGGTCTTTTCCAGTGAGTCAGCTCTTCGCATCAGGTGGCCAAAGGGTTCAGTCGCTCAGTCATGTCCAACTCTTTGTGACCTCACGGAATACAGCCTACCAAGCTTCTCTGTCCATCACCAATGCCTGGAGCTTGCTCAAATTCATGTCCATTGAGTCAGTGATGCCATCCAACCATCTCATCCTCTACCATCCCCTTCTCCTTCTGCCTTCAATCTTTCCCAGCATCAGGGCCTTTTCCAAGGAGTCAGTTCACATCAGATGGTGAACGTATTGGAGTTTCAGTTTCAGGATTAGTTCTTCCAATGACTATTCAGGACTGATTTCCTTTATGATTGACTGGTTTGATCTCCTTGTAGTTCAAGGGACTCTCGAATCTTCTCCAGCACCACAGCTCAAAAGCATCAATTCTTCAGTGCTCAGCTTTCTTCACAGTCCAACTCTCACATCCATACATGACCACTGGAAAAAACATACCCTTGACTAGACAGACCTTTGTTGGCAAAGTAATGTCTCTGTTTTTCAATATGCTATCTAGGTAGGTCATAACTTTCCTTCCAAGGAGTAAGCATCTTTTAATTTCATGGCTGCAATCACAATCTGCAGTGAGATTCTTAGGTAGACTTAATTCTGTGAAGTGAAAGGGAGATTTTTTTTTAAATTACATTCACACTATATTAAGACCAGGGTTCCTTTATGTAATTAAAAGAGCAGATAAGAGAGATAAATAAGGCTAAGGCAACAAATATATATTTATTTTGTCAAGTGGGTTTCCAGTCAGTCCTTAAAGCTGTTTACCTCAGTAAAGAACTGGCTTACAATTGATCTGATTTTCTGTCAGGGGGATTGTGCTAATGTTAACACAGCTCCACTGGGTCTGGCACATTAAAGCGGCCCCAAAGGGTGAAGGCAGTTACTGAGAGAGAAAGAATAGAAGGGCTTTTAAACTCTCCAGTTTCTAGTACAGGTGAGATCATATTGGATGCGGTACAGACATTGCTTTCCCCTGAACAGTGGGGCAATTCAAAGACCCTTATATTTTTGCATCACAAGTACCAAAGAAAATATTTACATTTTAATCCATTGCATTTTAAAGCTTTTTTTGTAGACATTTAGAATACAGAAATTTTGTCTGAAGCTGAGTTAAAGAAAAAAAAAGTTTAAAGGTAAACAGTTATCTCAATAAATGTTTTCTATTTCATCAGAGATTTAAACAAGAATATCCACAGCTAGTGGAAAGGTAAACCAACATTTAAAAAACTGAAAAAGTAAGAAAATAGAATAATGACAAAGGTATTTTGTTCCACATATTAATTGATGCTCAGGAGCAATTTCATTCTTGACTGGCTCTTAGATACGCAGAAATTCCTTTTCCTTATATTACTTAGAATTTGGTAAAGATTCTGACATTTGGGATATGATTTTTGGAGTACAGTAATGAGAGTTTTAAGTACCTTGAATGTTTTATTTGAGTGAAAATATTAATTTTTGCGAATATAGAAGTAAAACTAGAATAAATTCTAGGAGATAAAATGTCTGTAGCAATCTAACTAAAAATAGATGTTATTATTATATATTTTCTCTTGGTATAAAAATGACCCCTAAAGTAACATTTTGGAAAATCATATTGTTATAATCCAAATTCACTGTACATAAAAAGCCACTGCAATAGAAAATAAAATGTGCTATTTAATATTTAAAAATATACAGCTTATTTCTTCGATATCACTCTAGTTATATTAGTCAAATTAATTCAGAACATTTTCAGTTCACTTTAGTCACTCAGTCATGCTTGACTCTTTGTGATCTCACGGACTGCAGCATGCCAAATTTCCCTGTCCATCACCAACTTCCAGAGCTTGCTTAAACTTATGTCCATCGAGTCAGTGATGCCATTCAACCATCTCATCCTCTGTTGTCCTCTTCTCCTCCCGCCTTCAATTTTCCCAGCATCAAGGTCTTTTCCAGAGAGTTCAGTTCTTTGCATCAGGTGGCCAAAGTACTGAAGTTTGAGCTTCAGCATCAGCCCTTCCAGTGAGTATTCAGGACTGATTTCCTTTAGGATTGACTGGCTTGATCTCCTTGTAGTCCAAAGGATTCTCAAGAGTATTCTCTAAGACCACAGTTCAAAAGAATCAGTTCTTCAGTGCTCAGCTTTCTTTATAGTCCGCCTCTCACATCCATACATGACTACTGGAAAAACCATAGCTTTGACTAGACGGACCTTTGTCCGTGAAGTATTATCTCTGCTTTTTTAATATGCTGTTTAGATTGGTCATAGATTTTCTTCCAAGGAGCAACTGTCTTTTAATTTCATGGCTGTAATCACTATCTGCAGTGATTTTGGAGCCCAAGAAAATAAAGTCTGTCACTGTTTCCATTGTTTCCCCATCTATTTGCCATGAAGTGATGGGACCAGCTACCATGACCTTCATTTTTTAAACGTTGAGTTTTAAGCCAACTTTTTCATTCTTCTCTTTCATCAAAAGGCTCTTTAGTTCTTCTTCGCTTTCTGCCATAAGACTGCTGTTATCTGTGTATCTGAGGTTATTGATATTTCTCCTGTCAATCTTGATTCTAGCTTGTGCTCCATCCAGCTTGGCATTTCGCATATAAGTGAAATAAGCAGGGTGACAATATACAGCCTTGATGTACTCCTTTCCCAATTTGGAATCAGTCTGCTGTTCCATGTCCAATTCTAACTGTTGCTTCTTGACCTGCATACAGATTTCTCAGGAGGACGGGAAGGTGATCTGGTATTCCCATCTCTTGAAGAATGTTCCACAGTTTGTTGTGATCCACACAGTCAAAGGCTTTGGCATAGTCAATAAAGCAGAAATAGATGTTTTTCTCAAATTCTCTTGGTTTTTTGATGATCTGATGGATGTTGGCCATTTGATCTCTGGTTCCTCTGCCTTTTCTAAATTCAGCTTGAACATCTGGAAGTTCATGGTTAACATACTGTTGAAGTCTGGCTTGGAGAAGTTTGAACATTACTTGCTAGCATGTGAGATGAGTACAGTTGTGCAGTAGTTTGAACATTATTTGGCATTGAGTTTCTTTGTGATTGGAATGAAAACTCACTTTTTCCATTCATCTAGCCACTGCTGAGTTTTCCAAATTTGCTGGCATATTGGGTAGAGCACTTTCACAGCATCATCTTTTAGGATTTGAAATAGCTCAACTGGAATTCCATCACCTCCACTAACTTCGTTCATAGTGATGTTGCTTCCTAAGGCACACTTGACTTTGCATGCCAGGATGTCTAGCTCTAGGTAAGGGGTCACCCCATCGTGGTTATCTTAGTCATTAAAGTCTTTTTCATACAGTTTTTCTGTGTATTCTTGCCACCTCTTCTTACTATCTTCTGCTTCAGGTAGGTCCATACCATTTCTGTCCTTTATTGTGCTCATCTTTGCATGAAATGTTCCCTTGGTATCTCTAATTTTCATGAAGAGATCTCTAGTCTTTCCCAGTCTATTGTTTTCCTCTATTTCTCTGCATTGATCACTGAGGAAGGCTTTTTATCTCTCCTTGCCTGTCTTTGGAACTCTGCATTTGGATGGGTATATCTTTCCTTTTCTCCTTTGACTTTAGCTTCTCTTCAAAACACTTTAGGAAAGAACACTTCTCTTCAGAACACTTAGGAAAGTGTTAAATGCACTACTGCTTTAAACACTTTTAAGAATTAACAAATTAAACATAGATCAATAAAGCAAAGTAAAGAATTATCTTGAGGTCAAATATATTCCAATAAATAAGACAGTGATAGGGACTTAGAATAATAGATGTGTATAAGAGACAGCTGAGGGAGAGGGAGAGGGAGAGGGAGATGGTGGGATGATTTGGGAGAATAGCATTGAAATATGTATACTATCATGTAAGAAATGAATCACCAGTCTATGTTCGATGCAGGATGCTTGGGGCTGGTGTATGGGGATGATCCGGAGGGATGATGTGGGGTGGGAGGTGGGAGGGGGGTTCATGTTTGGGAGTTCGTGTACACCCGTGGCAGATTCATGTCAATGTATGCCAAAACCAATAGAGTACTGTAAAGTAAAATAAAGTAAAATGGATGCTCTAAAAATAAATAAATAAAAATAAATAAAAAATAAAAAAGTGAGTGTGGGGTACTCGTGTAATTTTTAAGAGCTCTATAGTTTCTGACTTCCCTGGTGGCGTAGAGAATAAGAAGCTGCCTGCCAACGCAGACGACAGGGGTTAGATCCCCGGTCCAGTAGGAGTCTACATGCTACGGAGCAAGGAAGCCCATGTGCCACAACCCCCGGGCCTGTGCGCTGCGACTAGAAGCACAGGCACCTAGAGCCTGGGCTCCGCAACAAGAGCAGGCTCCGCAAGAAGCTGAGCACCGCAACGGCGAGCAGCAGCCGCCGCTCGCTGCAGCTAGAGAAAGCAAAGCAGCAAAGACGCAGCACAGCCAAAAAGGAACAGGATTATTTTACCAAGAGTTCTACAGTTTTCAAAGTCAGTCGTATTTTTTTTTCCTTAGGTAGAAAGAACAAATACTGCCGCCACCCTTAGAGGACTGTCATCAGAATTAAATAGGATGGAGTATACACAAGAGCATTGTAACTTTACAGAATGCAGAGGCACACATTTTGATTCTGGTGTCTGGGCACGTCTGTACTTGTGCACTCAGCTGGCTGTTTTGAAACCACCCTGGTACAAAACTGAATATCCTAGCGCTTCCCAGATTTTTACTAGCATCGCTTCAGGAAGTAAACTGTGTTGATGTTTGCTCCAAGAGCCTTATGAGTAAGTAACTCACACTGCTCGGGCCTCCCCACCCATCTGGCAGAAGGCCATCCAGACTTACCCTCGTACATCTCCAGGATGTGAACCGTGTCTCCAACCTGCAAGGACAGCTCCACATCTTGAGAGGCATTGTAGTTATAGATCGCTGGAAAGGAGAAACAGAAGACAGAAATGATGGCATCGGTGGCACTTAAAATACAAGTCACCAAAGAGCACACCCAGGGCACTTCCCTGATGGTCCAGTGGTTAAGAATCCACCTTCCAACGCAGGGGACACGGGTGCAGTCCTTGGTCAGGGGTCTAAGCTCCCACAAGCTACAGGACAACTGAGCCCACGCACAACTGCTGATCCCTCTCACTCTAGAGCCTGTGCTTTGCAACAAGAGACGCTGCCATGTGCCACAATGAAGACCCAGCGCAGCCAAAATTAAAAATAAAATAAGCCACTTAAAAAGAGAGCACATACTTTAGTTATTGAACCAATTCTCCAACAAATAACCACCTCTTGAATCATTTCAGGTGAATCCCCCTCTGAAAAGCAGAGAGCATCCTCCTGGATTCCCACTGCTGGCATTTTAGTCATTCCTCCATCCAACAAATTTTGGTTGATTGCCTGATATGTTCTACATATTGTGCTAGAGACTGGAGACAGAGTGTTGAGACACTCAGATGTGGTACCTATACCAGGGATTTTTAATAGTATGGTATGGGAAGTGAGAGAGCAAATGTATCATTACAGACACAACTCCTTAATTAAAATGGTAATATAAGAGTTATCAGCCTACAATACCACTGAGCTTCTGATCTCTTGGCCACAGAGGGAGCCATCTCCTGGCTTCCCTAACAGTAATTGGCAGCCAACTGTGAGTCCCATCAATCTCCCTGCCCAGTAATAAACTAAACCCCAGTGGCTTCCTTGCCCCCAGTTCTAGGCATCCTGTGCAAATGGGGCACCTTAGCACCTTCTCATCAAGGTGACCTCCATCAGCACAGCACTCAGGACTGGACCAGATTGTGAAAAACAGCAGAGTAACTCTTATACCTCCAAAAGAAGGTGACAATCCAATTTTAAGATGGGTAAGAGTTCTGAAGAGACATTTTACCACAGATTATATATGATGAATAATCAGAGCAAGAAAAGATGTCCAACAACCATTAGTCTTCAGGGAAATGCAAATTAAAACCACAAGGAGCTGCAATTTCACACCCACTAGAATGGCTGTAACTTTTAAAAGGCAGACTTGGCAGGAATGTGGAGAAACTGGAACCCTTATGCATTAGCAGTAGGAATGTAAAATGATATAACCTCCCAGTGTGACAGTTTCTTAAAAAGTTAAACATAAATTAACATGCAACCCAGCAATTCCACTCCTAGTTATTTACAAAGAGAAAGGGAAATATGTCAATACAACTTCATGTGAATATTCAAAGTCACTGTGATAGGCACAAAAATAGCCCCCCAAAGATACACACATCAGATTTTGAAACGTGCGAGTGTTTCTGTAGGTAGCAAAAAACATAAGATAGGAGAGGAGATTATTCTGGAAATTCAGGATGTGACCTAAACACAATCCTATGTATCCAGATAAGAGAGAGACAGAGGGATTTTTAAGAGATTTACAGAAGAGAAGGCAACATGAGGTTGGAGGCACAGGGTGAAGTAACGTGACCTCAAGTTAAGGACTGGCATCACCACTGGAAGCTAGAAAGGACAAGGAACAGAATTCCCTGAGAGCCGCTAGAAGGAGCACCGGTGGCCAACACCTTGATTTTCAATGTCTAGCCTTCGGATCTGTGCGGGAAGAAAATCCTGTTGTTCAAGTCACCAAGCTTGTGGTCACTGGACCTTGTACGGACATTGACAAGAAGCCAACAGAGCAGCATTATTTATAACAGCCAAACACTAGAAACAACTCATTCATTGAAGAATCAATGGATATGTAAAATATGGTCTGTCCATACAATGAAATTACTCAGCAATAAAAAAGAATAAAAGGGATCTTCCTGGTGATCCAGTAAGACTTCAGACTCCCAGTGTAGGGGGCCCGAGTTTGATCCCTGGTCAGGGAATTAGATCCCATATGCCACAGTGAATGATCCTGAGTGCCACAACTAAGACTCAGTGCAGCCAAATAAACAAATAGAAATAAACATTTTTTAAAAAGGATTGAAATATGGCTGATTCATGTCAATGTATGGCAAAAGCACTACAATATTGTAAAGTAATTAGCCTCCAATTCAAATAAATAAATTTTAAAAAACAAAAAAGGAATGAACTATGAACACACTGCAACTCCGATGACCTTCAGAGACATTATGCGAAACAAAAGTCATATGCACAAAATATATTAGGCTTCTATTTATTTATTTGTAGTATCCAGAAGAAGCCAATGGCCGTCAGCGGCACAGGGCATTTCATTGTTCCCTGGGGTTGAGGGTGTGAATGGTGACTGAGCACAGCAGGCACCAGGGAGCTTTAGAGAGAGAGAAACATCCTAAAATGGGATTTGGTGGTGCTGATGGTCTCCAAACTCTACATGCTTACTCAACTTCAATGAACTACATGCCTAAAATGGGTGGATTTTATGGTGTGTTAGACTTCAGCAAACCTGTTTTTTTTTTTTTTAAAGCAAATGCATTTCTTGCCCTCTCTCATAATGAGTGAGCTGTTTCCTTTCAGGGAGAAAGAACCACCTTAGACATTGGGTTCTATCCATGTACCTGAGGATCCAAGGAGCCCATGAGATACCCCACCTCTGCAGCTCTGGTGAACATGAGNTTTTTTTTTTTTTTAAAGCAAATGCATTTCTTGCCCTCTCTCATAATGAGTGAGCTGTTTCCTTTCAGGGAGAAAGAACCACCTTAGACATTGGGTTCTATCCATGTACCTGAGGATCCAAGGAGCCCATGAGATACCCCACCTCTGCAGCTCTGGTGAACATGAGGCTGGTCACTCAATCCATTTGCCAGATCCTACACGGGTCATTAAAAAGGGAAGAAAGGTAACCCTGCCATTGCCAGTTGTGAGCACTGGCCATTGCCTACTGCTCTTTTCCTGAGCCGGCTATCCACCTGGTTCAGCAGACTGACTGTAGACTCTGGCTTCCATCACAGTCTATCTCGGAAAGGAAGGAGCCCCACATTTTCAAGTGGCCTCTTTAAAAGAAAAAAAATTTAAACATTGTATTTTGTATTGGCATATAGCCACTAACAATGTTGTGATAGTTTCAGGTGGATAGCAAAGGGACTCAGCCATACATATACAGATACATATATCCATTCTCCCTGAGACTCCCCTCCCATCCCCTGCCACATGACATGGAACAGAGTTCCCTGTGCTGTACAGGAGGTCCTTGTTGGCTATCCATTTAAAATGTAGTAGTGTATACATGTCCAAGCAGCCCTCTTTTTAAAGAGAATCAATCAAATATGTGTTCTTCTATAGCCTCGGCACAGACCCCTAGAGGTATGTTGGAGGCGATTGACTACTGAGCTTTTAAACTGTATTATGAATTCAGAACAAGGGCAGGCTGATGAAGCAGGCTGGGAGAAACTGTACGGAATTCAGCAGAAGTAGTTCCCGGTTTCTAGACGCTTTCAAGGGCCACAAGGCCGCAGCTCCTGTTCCACTGAAATTCACTTCCTTCATCTGACTGCTACTTGATTCAAATGTTTTGCCCACTAAGTATACCGCTGGTTCTCTATAGAAAATGTAGGTCTTCATCCCTGCCTCCCCCGAGCCCCCATGCACTGCCTCCCACCGGACTGGGTCCTTCCACTGGCCCCGCCAGCGGGTGGAATCAGGAAGTGGCGAGGCTGCTGTGTCACAGCGTGCTGTATAATCCCCAAGCTTCACGTCTTCCTCGCTCTCAGTCACCAGGAAAGCAAGCAGAGGCGCCCCACGGCTGCACCTGGCACTGGAGCCCCAAGCTACAAACACGTACCAAGGACTGCTGCAAACACAGGGACGCGCGCACACACACACACCACAGTCAAAGGCTTTGGCATAGTCAATAAAGCAGAAATAGATGTTTTTCTCAAATTCTCTTGGTTTTTTGATGATCTGATGGATGTTGGCCATTTGATCTCTGGTTCCTCTGCCTTTTCTAAATTCAGCTTGAACATCTGGAAGTTCATGGTTAACATACTGTTGAAGTCTGGCTTGGAGAAGTTTGAACATTGCTTGCTAGCATGTGAGATGAGTACAGTTGTGCAGTAGTTTGAACATTATTTGGCATTGAGTTTCTTTGTGATTGGAATGAAAACTCACTTTTTCCATTCATCTAGCCACTGCTGAGTTTTCCAAATTTGCTGGCATATTGGGTAGAGCACTTTCACAGCATCATCTTTTAGGATTTGAAATANGCTTGGAGAAGTTTGAACATTGCTTGCTAGCATGTGAGATGAGTACAGTTGTGCAGTAGTTTGAACATTATTTGGCATTGAGTTTCTTTGTGATTGGAATGAAAACTCACTTTTTCCATTCATCTAGCCACTGCTGAGTTTTCCAAATTTGCTGGCATATTGGGTAGAGCACTTTCACAGCATCATCTTTTAGGATTTGAAATAGCTCAACTGGAATTCCATCACCTCCACTAACTTCGTTCATAGTGATGTTGCTTCCTAAGGCACACTTGACTTTGCATGCCAGGATGTCTAGCTCTAGGTAAGGGGTCACCCCATCGTGGTTATCTTAGTCATTAAAGTCTTTTTCATACAGTTTTTCTGTGTATTCTTGCCACCTCTTCTTACTATCTTCTGCTTCAGGTAGGTCCATACCATTTCTGTCCTTTATTGTGCTCATCTTTGCATGAAATGTTCCCTTGGTATCTCTAATTTTCATGAAGAGATCTCTAGTCTTTCCCAGTCTATTGTTTTCCTCTATTTCTCTGCATTGATCACTGAGGAAGGCTTTTTATCTCTCCTTGCCTGTCTTTGGAACTCTGCATTTGGATGGGTATATCTTTCCTTTTCTCCTTTGACTTTAGCTTCTCTTCAAAACACTTTAGGAAAGAACACTTCTCTTCAGAACACTTAGGAAAGTGTTAAATGCACTACTGCTTTAAACACTTTTAAGAATTAACAAATTAAACATAGATCAATAAAGCAAAGTAAAGAATTATCTTGAGGTCAAATATATTCCAATAAATAAGACAGTGATAGGGACTTAGAATAATAAGGTAGGTTTCAGTGTTAACCAGTCCCCAAGGTCCCTGAGAAGTCCTTTGTTACTCCAGTGAACACAATATTTCCAATACCTAACTAACTAGCTAACAGAATAATGAAAGAAGAAAGGAAGGAAAGGAGTGAAGAAGAAAGGAAAGGAAAAGAGAAAAATAAGAAAGGAAGAAAGATAGGAAGAAAGGATGGACTAGTTCACAGTGTAGAAATAGGCATTCAGTGTATATCAAGCACTCAGTAAATCACATCTTGTATGAGACTATGAGTTTGAGAAACCTTATATAAGGATCATGAGTTTTCAGTAGCATTACATGAAGATTTTTGCCTTAGGGAGGGTTAAATTGCAAGTCTCCTATGTGTCTTAAACAAAGAATTACTTGAAGAGTCAGGATTAGAAAAGCTGAATGATCCACCAGTGAAGCCAAAGGCCAGGATACAGCTGTAGCATGAAGTAGTCCTGATGACAACTCATATGGGTAGGGGAGCAAGGTGGAAACTTCTACACTACCTTCTACCATTCAGTCACAAAGGTTAATGTGTTAGTCACACACTAGTGTAAAACTCTTTGTGATCGCATGAACTGTAGTCCATGAGGCTCCTCTGTCCATGGAATTCTCCAGGCAAGAATACTGGAGTGGGTTGCCACTTCCTTCTTCAGGGACAATGGTTAATAGCATAAATTAATTTTAAAATGAGGTAAATCATAAAATCCATCAATAATATAAAAGAAGTGGAGGTGTTAAAACAATAAAAGAAATAGATGGATTTAATACACCCAGGTATTTGGCAGAGTAAAAGAAGCCAATAAAGAAAATGTTATATTATGCTTATATTATGTTATATTATGGTTCATTAAGTGAACACTGCAAAGATAGAGGAGAACAATAGAATGGGAAAGACTAAAGATCTCTTCAGGAAGGCACTTTACCTGCCTCCTGAGAAATCTGTATGCAGTTCAAAAAGCAACAGTTAGAACTGGACATGGAACAATGGACAGGTTCTAAATTGGGAAAGGAATACGTCAACGCTGTATATTGTCACCCTGCTTATTTAACTTCTATGCAGAGTACTTCATGCAAAATGCCAGGCTGGATGAATCACAAGATAGAGTCAAGATTGCTAGGAGAAATGTCAATAACCTCAAATGACACCATGCTTATGGCAGAAGGTGAAGAGGAACTAAAGAGCCTCTTGATGAAAGTGAAAGAGGAAAGTGAAAAAGTTGGTTTAAAATTCAGCATCATAAAATAAAGATCATGGTATGCTATCCTATCACTACATGGAAAATAGATGGGGAAACAATGGAAACAGTGATAGACTTTATTTTCTGGGGTTCCAAAATCACTAAAAGATAGTGACTGCAGCCATGAAATTAAAAGACACTTGCTCCTTGGAAGAAAAGTTTTGAAAAACTTATACAACATATTAAAAAGCAGAGACATTTCTTTGCGGACAAAGGTCTGTCTAGTCAAAGCTATGGTTTTTCCAGTAGTCATGTACAGATGGGGGAAGGCAATGGCACCCCACCCCAGTACTCTTGCCTGGGAAATCCCATGGATGGAGTAGCCTGGTGGGCTGCAGTCCATGGGGTCGCTAACAGTCGGACAGACTGAGCAACTTCACTTTCACTTTTCTCTTTCACGCATTGGAGAAGGAAATGGCAACCCACTCCAGTATTCTTGCCTGGAGAATCCCAGGGATGGGGGACCCTGGTGGGCTGCCATCTATGGGGTCACACAGAGTCGGACACGACTGAAGTGACTTAGCAGCAGCAGCAGCATGTACAGATGTTCGAGTTGGGCCCTAAAGAAACTGAACACTGAAGGACTGATGCTTTTGAAATGTGGTGTTTGAGAAGACTTGAGAGTCCCTTGGACTGCAAGGAGATCAAACCAGTCAATCCCAAAGGAAATCAGTCCTGGGTGTTCACTGGAAGGACTGATGCTGAAGTTGAAGCTCCAGCACTTTGGCCACTGATGCAAAGAACTGACTCTTTGGAAAAGACTCTGATGCTCAAAAAGATTGAAAACAGGAGGAGAAGGGAACAACAGAGGGTGAGATGGTTGGATGGCATCACCAACTCGATGGACATGATTTTGAGAATGCTCTGGGAGTTGGTGATGGACAGG
>SJYX01006757.1:381750-402154 GCA_006410675.1 Oreotragus oreotragus | reverse complement strand
GCCATCCAACCATCTCATCCTCTGCCATCCGCTTCTCCTACTGCCTTCAGTCTTTCCCAGCATCATGGTGTTTTCCACTGAGTCAGTTCTTCACATCAGGTGGCCAAAGTATTTTAGCTTCAACTCTTTATCATCGGTCCTTCTAAAGAATATTCAGGACTGATTTCTTTTAGGATCGACTGATTTGATCTCCTAGATGTCCAAGGAACCCTCAAGATTCTTCTCCAACACTGCAGTTGAAACGCATCAGTCCTTTGGTGCTCAGTTTTCTTTATTGTCCAACTCTCACATCCATACATAACTACTGGAAAAGCCATAGCTTTGACTATATGGGCTTTTGTCAGTAAAGTTAATGTCTCTGCTTTTTAATATGCTGTCTTGATTTGTCAATCAAGATTTAAAATGAGGCAGTAACAGAGTAAGTGAAGAGACATACCTCTGCTTGATAGTTGAGGAAAAAAACAATTCTAGGTATAGAATACCAGGAATACCTAGTACCCTTCCCTGCCCCTGCTACACACATATACATAGACTACCTATTTTTTTTTTACAAATATTGAAAAATCATTCACTTAACTCATATTCACTAAATATATTTTTTATTATCCATGTTCTCTGTCATGTCCAACTCTTTACAACCCCAAGGACTGTAACCTGCCAGTCTCCTTTTTCCATGGAATTTTCCAGGCAAGAATATTGAAGTGGGTAGCCATTTTCTATTGCAGGGGACCTTCCCAACCCAAGGATCAAACCCATATCTCTTGCGTTTCTTGAATCTCTTGCATCTCTTGGATCTCCTGCATCTCNCAACCCCAAGGACTGTAACCTGCCAGTCTCCTTTTTCCATGGAATTTTCCAGGCAAGAATATTGAAGTGGGTAGCCATTTTCTATTGCAGGGGACCTTCCCAACCCAAGGATCAAACCCATATCTCTTGCGTTTCTTGAATCTCTTGCATCTCTTGGATCTCCTGCATCTCCTGCATTGGCAGATGGATTCTTTACCACTGTGCCACTTTGGAAGCCCTTATTATGGTCTACATACTGTTCTCTTGTATTAATACCTTCCCAGAAGTGATAAGAAAAATGAATAATAACTGAAAAAACCCACAAATGTATGTTTCTACAAGGTTTGAATTAATAAAATTAAAATAACTATCACCATACGGTTGATCCAGTGTGCTGTCTCTGGTATCAGCTCCGGGGGGCATGATGTGGGTGCTGTTTTAAGCTTGAAGTTTGGGGAATGTCTCAGAAATCCACTCGATTTCTGTAATAAACTTCATGATTATGAGACCAGGTTCAACAAAGCTGGTCTATAAAATATTAATCTGAGCCAGGAAAAGAATAGGGTCATTTAGTTTTCTATGTAGGAGATACAAGGAAAGACCTATTAATTTAGAANGAAATGTCTCAGAAATCCACTCGATTTCTGTAATAAACTTCATGATTATGAGACCAGGTTCAACAAAGCTGGTCTATAAAATATTAATCTGAGCCAGGAAAAGAATAGGGTCATTTAGTTTTCTATGTAGGAGATACAAGGAAAGACCTATTAATTTAGAACCTAAAAGTATATATATCTGAGGAAAGAACATCAGAAAAAAACAGCTAACATGTCTACAGTATCCAGAAATACTGTTTTCAGCTTTTAGCTCTAGATCCCAGATTGATTTGTGCCTGCTGAGCTACTTTGTTTCCTTTTTTTGTCATGATAAATAAATTGTCCAACTATATTTGAAATATATCTATATTTTTAGTCTATAGCTTATCATCTTTTAGAGATGCATTTCGTGATCTTATTCCTTACTAGAAACACAGAAATCAGTATTAGATTTTAATAATTCCAATCATTCAGGGGTCAGTGTCACCAAATTTAGCAGACTATAGCAAACAGAAGAAATTTAAGAAAGCAACTGCCCCAATATATGCTCAATATAAAAAGAATTATGGGGATGATCTGGAGGGAAGATGTGGGGTGGGAGGTGGGAGGGGGGTTCATGTTTGGGAGTTCGTGTAAAAAAATAAATAAATACAAAAAATAAAAATTAAAAAAAAAAGAATTATTTTTCTCCTTTGTACAAAATTGTAAACCAAGTTTATTTAATTACAAAGACTTCCATTTTGTCTAATATTAGAAGACATTGTCTTGTTTTTGGCAACCCAAGTCTCTAATGTAAGTTCTCTATAATATGAATGTTTACCAAGGTTTTCATCAAAATGGACCAGTTTCATATGCATGGAAACAGTAAAACAACTTGTATTTTGGTAGCTGATCTTCCAAGATCTCCTTATAGTTCATCATTTCTCCCAGTATTTGTGCCATTGAATAGTTTATTCTCCTTGAATCTGGCTGGTGCTGTGACATACAACTAGTATAGTCCAACAGAAATTATTCTGTATGATTATAAAGACTGCATTATAAGGAGCCTAGCAACTTTTGCCTTGATTTCTTGGGATACTTACTCTGGAAGTCAACAGCCATGTAAGATGTTGCTCTATCATGATACCACCAGCTTTTGAGGAAATAAAGATGACCTTGTGGACACACAGATCCCCAGGCAATGCCTAACTTTTCCATCCATCCTAGCCCAAGTACCAGATATGAAAAAAGAAGATATCTGAGTCATCTAGCCACGTGACTGAACCAATACTTTAATTGCAATCTCCTGAGAATATCGCAGAATTGACCAGCTGCATCCTGTCAAGGCACAGAATTGTGAGAGAAAAGAGTAAATTGTTATTTTAAGCCACTGAATTTTGTGATGCTTTATGGTACAGCAATGGATAACTGGAATATTTATTCATTGGGAAAACGGGTTTGTTGTCTTTACTCAAACATTTGCCACCTGCTACTTCATGAAAAGTTTAAGTACAGAGGGGTGAATTTTGCTTGAATCAATTTTAAGAGTGAAATATTTTATGCACATGTATAAACAACTACTCCCCCATGTCTTTTTGACTTTCAAACAGTTTCATTTCTCATTTGATGAGCATTTTAATTCTGGCAGAAATACAAAAGTGATTTCAAAAATTTCTTTCTCTTGTTTCTGAAAAAAAATATGTGGGGTCATTCCCATTGTAGAGGCAGGTCTTGGACGAAATTGACTTTCCACTCAAAATTTATCCAAACCTTCGATTTTTACTAAGAAGCCTATCTTTCTTGAAACATTTCGTTTCTCTTATTTTCCATGCTTGCGGTAGCAGTTGGCTTACTTATCAGGACCATTTACGTCATTTGATTACTGAATAAAAGAAGTAAATGCAGATATTTGAGTGGTAATGATATGCCAGGCACTACAGTAGGTGCTGAGAATGGAACAGTAAACAGGGTGGACTTGGTCCCTAACTATCTGGAGCTTATAGATTAGTAGAAATGACCATCAGTTTCCAGATTTTCTCTCGTCATGAACCTCATCTTTTTTAAAGAAAGTTTTCTCGTGGTGCAGCTAGACAAGAAGACATAACATTCCACTTGGTGAAAAGTGAAGTCCAAACAATGTAATGAGTATTTTTGTTCTAAAAACTTAGTACATAGAAATAATACACATAAATTTAAAGAAAAGTGAACTAACATGTTAGTTCACTCTTGAATAACCACAATTACTTAGTAATGCTGTTGGGCTTTGCACAAGTTTTCAAACATTGGAACCAGATTGGACAGCACCAATCTCATTTCCTGTTTTACACTGATTTGTACATAGTGCTTTCTTATTATTGTAGGAAACGCTGAAAACCTAGCTTGGTAAAGACATGATGACATCGTATCTACTATCACCGTGAACTTATCTTGGGCTTATAGTTCACAGAGTTCCAACAGGTATCAAGTATCACTGTGCTTCTTTCAAACTTTCAAAGTTTTTTAATTTTAAATATCCTGAGGCATTCCTGTGAGTTTACTGCAGTGCCCCCGTGAACTTGAGTGTGCAGTTTCGTAACTTAAGACAAAGAATACAGAATAATACACAGTTGATCCTTGAACAAACAAGGTTTGAACGACACAGGTCCATTTACACACAGATTTTAATACTAGAGTGCTAATACTGGTTAGTGGGTCAGTGGTTGATTGAATCACAGATGAGTAGGAAATGGATGGAGGGCTGACTATAAATTATATGTAATTAATCCCTGCCCCAATTTCCTGGNCGGAAGTCAACAGCCATGTAAGATGTTGCTCTATCATGATACCACCAGCTTTTGAGGAAATAAAGATGACCTTGTGGACACACAGATCCCCAGGCAATGCCTAACTTTTCCATCCATCCTAGACCAAGTACCAGATATGAAAAAAGAAGATATCTGAGTCATCTAGCCACGTGACTGAACCAATACTTTAATTGCAATCTCCTGAGAATATCGCAGAATTGACCAGCTGCATCCTGTCAAGGCACAGAATTGTGAGAGAAAAGAGTAAATTGTTATTTTAAGCCACTGAATTTTGTGATGCTTTATGGTACAGCAATGGATAACTGGAATATTTATTCATTGGGAAAACGGGTTTGTTGTCTTTACTCAAACATTTGCCACCTGCTACTTCATGAAAAGTTTAAGTACAGAGGGGTGAATTTTGCTTGAATCAATTTTAAGAGTGAAATATTTTATGCACATGTATAAACAACTACTCCCCCATGTCTTTTTGACTTTCAAACAGTTTCATTTCTCATTTGATGAGCATTTTAATTCTGGCAGAAATACAAAAGTGATTTCAAAAATTTCTTTCTCTTGTTTCTGAAAAAAAATATGTGGGGTCATTCCCATTGTAGAGGCAGGTCTTGGACGAAATTGACTTTCCACTCAAAATTTATCCAAACCTTCGATTTTTACTAAGAAGCCTATCTTTCTTGAAACATTTCGTTTCTCTTATTTTCCATGCTTGCGGTAGCAGTTGGCTTACTTATCAGGACCATTTACGTCATTTGATTACTGAATAAAAGAAGTAAATGCAGATATTTGAGTGGTAATGATATGCCAGGCACTACAGTAGGTGCTGAGAATGGAACAGTAAACAGGGTGGACTTGGTCCCTAACTATCTGGAGCTTATAGATTAGTAGAAATGACCATCAGTTTCCAGATTTTCTCTCGTCATGAACCTCATCTTTTTTAAAGAAAGTTTTCTCGTGGTGCAGCTAGACAAGAAGACATAACATTCCACTTGGTGAAAAGTGAAGTCCAAACAATGTAATGAGTATTTTTGTTCTAAAAACTTAGTACATAGAAATAATACACATAAATTTAAAGAAAAGTGAACTAGTTCACTCTTGAATAACCACAATTACTTAGTAATGCTGTTGGGCTTTGCACAAGTTTTCAAACATTGGAACCAGATTGGACAGCACCAATCTCATTTCCTGTTTTACACTGATTTGTACATAGTGCTTTCTTATTATTGTAGGAAACGCTGAAAACCTAGCTTGGTAAAGACATGATGACATCGTATCTACTATCACCGTGAACTTATCTTGGGCTTATAGTTCACAGAGTTCCAACAGGTATCAAGTATCACTGTGCTTCTTTCAAACTTTCAAAGTTTTTTAATTTTAAATATCCTGAGGCATTCCTGTGAGTTTACTGCAGTGCCCCCGTGAACTTGAGTGTGCAGTTTCGTAACTTAAGACAAAGAATACAGAATAATACACAGTTGATCCTTGAACAAACAAGGTTTGAACGACACAGGTCCATTTACACACAGATTTTAATACTAGAGTGCTAATACTGGTTAGTGGGTCAGTGGTTGATTGAATCACAGATGAGTAGGAAATGGATGGAGGGCTGACTATAAATTATATGTAATTAATCCCTGCCCCAATTTCCTGGAGACTCAGTGGTCAAGAATCCACCTGCCAATGCAAAAGGTTGGGTTAAATCCCTGGGTCAGGAATATCCCTTGAAGAAGGAAATAACAACCTGCCAGTATCCCTGCCTGGAAAGTTCCATGAACAGAGGAGCCTGGTAGGCTACAGATCCATGGGATCACACAAGAATCAGACATGACTTAGTGACTAAACAACAACAGAAATCCTTGCTCCACTTGATTCAAGGCTCAACTGTAGCCTGAAATGGAGCTGGAAGACTTCACGGATTCCCCTCACAAGCTTGGCACAAGAGAGTTGCCAGATTAAAGTTTGATGTGTATTTGCTTCATCAAAATAATAATATAGCAGTTTGTCAATACTCAAGCATTTGTGAATGGGCAAAATCTTATTTCATTTATGAAATGTAATGATCATTATATTTAAGTAGAGTCTGAAGTTAAATGATTAATTAGATATGATAGGAGTTATAAATGGAAAAGAAAAGGTTATATAAAGTGCATAGAATACACATTTCTCTACTGGATTTAGCATATTTTATCTTTTGAACATGAAAAGTGAAAAACTTTTCCTTGATTTTTCAAAGAGTGATTGTTATTGCGGAAACTGAAGTCCTGACTGAGCAGATATGGTACACAGAAAAAAGAACTTTTGCAATTCATTTACTATATAATATATAGATTATAAAGTGTTATATGCTTCCCTGGTGGGTGGCTCTGATGGTAAAGAATCTTCCTGCAATGCATGAGACCTGGGTTCGATCCCTGGGTGGGGAAGATACCCTGGAGAAGGAAATGGCAACTCACTCCAGTATTCTTGCCTGCAGAAATTCCATGGACAGAGGAGCCTGGTGGGCTACAGTACACAGAATTGTGAAGAATTGGACACAACTTAGCAACTAACATTATTCAAAATATCAGTTCAATTCAGTTATTCAGTCATGTCTGACTCTTGCAGCTCCATGAACTGCAGCACACCAGGCTTCCCTGTTCATCAGCAACTTCCGGAGTTTGCTCAAATTCATGTCCATCAAATTGGTGATACCATTCAACCATCTTATCCTCTGTCATGCCCTTCTACTCCTGAATTCAATCTTTCCCAGCATCGGGGTCTTTTCCAATGAGTCAATTCTTTATATCAGGTGGCCAAAGTATTGGAGCTTCAGCTTTATTATCAGTCCTTTCAATGAATATTCCCGACTGATTTCCTTTAGGACTGACAGGTTTGAGCTCCTTGCTCCAAAAGATAGCTCAGGTTTTATCTGCAATATGAGATATAAGGATTTTGTTATTATGCTAAAAGTAATTAGATGTACAGAAATCTCAGGACAAAGTTCTTTAAGTATATTTACATTATATCATTTAATAAATGAGGAAAATCTTGAATAATTTAGTCAATGAAATATCAGATTAAACCAGCTTATATTTCAAGAGCACTTATTTTGTATCAGGCTTTTAAAATATACTCAGAGCCAACAATAACACATTTACTGTTGTTAACCAACTGAACTGTCTAGAGCAGAAATTGCCCATTGCCAACCTTTTGGCCACATCCACTTCTCCTTCTTGTATACTTGGCCTTGAATGAATCAGCTGGGGCTATGTCGGGAATATGGCTTTAAAGGGATAGTAAGTTCACTATCTTGTTTGTCACTTTCTCATCACGCCCTGTTTTATTATACCTGATTATTTAACTGATTCATAATTCATGCCTGGCCAGTAAGCTTCTGAGTTTGTGGATCATGATACAAGACAGTTGATTTATTCAGCTCAGTCGTGTCCGATTCTTTGTGACCCCATGGACCACAGCACACCAGGCCTCCCTGTCCATCCCCAACTCCTGGAGTTTACCCAAACTCATGTCCATTGAGTCAGTGATGCCATCCAACCATTTCATCCTCTGTTGTCCCCTTCTCCTCCTGCCCTCAATCTTTCCCAGTTTATTCAGGTAATGTCTAAATCATAAAGATAATTGCAAAGTGGCAATAAATGTTTTATATAAGGCAAATAAATTCTTAGTTTACCAACACACTTATAAGTCAGATTTTTTTTTGCCTCTGAAAGAGATTTTTTAAAAAAATTCATTAGCCTCTTTAATCACAGGTAAGTTCTATAACCTCAACTCACCATATAAAGTCTGGGGTGGGAGATTTTTAGGTAAGTAATTAAACAGTTAGAGGCATATATCACTTTTCTAGTAATGTTTTAAAATTATTTAATTTGTGGATTAAATAAAATAAATAAGGATAGAAAACTCAAATGACTAAGAGGAAATAAAAGCACCTCATCTTTTCCCTGCATGAAGCTTATCATCCATTTTAAATACAATGTAGAATGTGTTAATTCTTATATTTACTTATCTTTGTATTGTTATTTCTTTTATTTTTGAAAACAATTTGAGGTGATTTTTAAAATTAAGTACAATGTAGAGTTGGGTCATTAAAATGCAGAAAGAGAGCACAAGGGATTAAGCATCCTAGTTGATTCAAAATTTATTTGTTTACTAAATTTAAAAGTAAATCTCTTGATATCAAAAATAAGAAATCATATATATCTATAGATATTTGGTAAACAATTATGTCTGTGATAGGATAGATACAAGTTTTTCTAAACAAATAATTCTACATAACTTCAAACATAAATATAACATGTGATGCATTATTTATAATGAGGTTTGGCTGTTTATTAAAAAAATAATGATAGTTTAAACAAGCATGATAGGCAAAATTCTAAGATGTGCATAATATTCCCAATCCCTAATGTATGTTCTCTGTAGAGAACACTTGAATGTGCATTTCAATTTCATGGTTAAGTTGTACTATATGACAAAGGTGAAAGGATTTTGCAGGTGCCATTAAGGTCCCAAATCAATTGACTTTGAGTTAATTAAGGGAGATTATTCTGGGTGGGCCTGACCTCAACAGATGAGCCAGCCCTTAAAAGGGACTGTACCCTTACTAAAAGAAGAGATTTGAGTCACCACACCATGGAACCTCCTGCTGGAATTGAAGAAGTAGACTATCATGTTATGAGAGGGCCTATGGAGAAAATCATGATGGAGAAAAGACTGACGCTGGGAAAGATTGAAGGCAAGAGGAGAAGCAGGTGGCAGAGAATGGGATGGTTAGATAGCATCACTGACTCGATAGACATGAGTTTGGGCAAACTCTGGGAGATAGGGGAGGGCATGGAAGCCTGGCATGCTGCAGTCCATGGGGTCACAAAGAGTCTGACAAGACATCGCTCATTGTTGAACCATAACAACAATGGAGCAACCCGAGTGGCAAACACCTGCAGGCAGCCTCTAAGATCTGGAGCCACCCTCACCTGATATCTACACGAAAACGTGAACTTCAGTCCTACAGTCACCATGAACTGAATTCCGCCAACCAAGGAGCTTGGAAGAGGCCTCAACACATATGAGACTGCAGTTCTAGTAGATTAATGCCATCTGTGAGGTAATAGGCGGGCATTGTTTAAAGTCACTAAGTTTGTGGGAAGTTGTTATGTAGCAATAAAAGTTGAATTTTTATTGAACAAAATTCAATATTGAACAAGATAGACTTTTATTTCTCTTACATATGAAAGCAGCCCAGACATGTACAATGTAGGATTAATATGTTTTCTGAATTATCAAGATCCAAGCAGCCTATCATATTGTTGGCCTTTCATTTTATTTTATGTCATGATGCAAAACTGTGGCTGAAAATCTAGCAATCATATCTACAAGTAAAGAAAAGGAAGAAAGAAAGGGTCCATTCCCCTTTAATTCCAGGATCCCAGAACACGTGTGCTTTTATAGTTTGGCCAACATTAACCTACACAACCATCCCAGTTTCATGCGTGGTTGAGTAAAGGAAGGATTTTGACAATTGAGAAAAGCAAAAACGCTAGCATGTCATTAGACTGTCCCTTCCTTTTAAATAAAAGTTATCTTAAGGGACTAGATTACAACAAAATTGAGATTATTCTGTCTTATTTTTGGAAAAGAGATCCATGTGTTGAACAAATTAAATTATAAAGAAACTCAGACTTTGGAACAAATTATAGTTCCACAATTTATTATGTAGCTTGGGAGACTTGCATAGCTTCTCCATTTGCTTCTGTAAGATTTAGGCAGTTATTCCAATGCATAGGCAGTGTTGGGAAGAAAACACAAACTGGTGTAGGAGATGAAGGTGCCAGTTGTGAGATATACTGCAGTATGGAATCTGAATTCACTTGCTAAGGAGGTTGGGTCATGAATTGCATTAGTGAGAAATATTATTTTTACCACGTAAAGAGTTTTATGTCAGCTTTAGCATTTGGGCAAATATGTAATTGAAACCACAGATTACCACAATGCGTAACATGGATAGGTGTTTTTCATCTATCATCTCGTCCACAATTTAACTAAACATCACAGGAAAATGAGATGGAACTCCAGTAGACTTGTCAAAGATGAATTGGTTCCCAGAAGTATCTCCATATGACTGAACAAAATAATTTATTTCATAAAACCACCTAGCATAGCCAATTAAATATCAAAGAATATCTTTGAAGAATAATGAATTACATTAAACTGATATGCACTTACGTTGTTGATGATTAACCATGAATTTCTGCTGCTACTTAAGGTTGGTCTTGTTTGGTTGTAGTCAATCTGCTCTGTTAACAAAGAGGTCCAAGTTTCCTCTTTGCTAGATCTGGTATACATTCATCTATTTTCCAATTACACAGTGTACATTTTGTTTACTGAGAAGGTTAAAGTGAAGTCAGTGTTTGGGGTTGAAGGCACAGTCCTATTTTCTTCAGATAAGGTGTTTAAATCACCAGTTTTATTTGTCAAAGAAATCTTTTCTTTGTACTCTGATTTTAGCTGTGGTACCAGGAAGTAGGCTTGAAATGTATTAATAGACTGAAATTTTTGATAGCTGTATGATCAGACTTGGGATAGTTCTTTAAGTGGAATCAAGATCTAATGAGAGATTTTTTGAATGCTATAAATGTATATACTCCCACATAACAATTTCATTATTACTCTCAATCACTTGCTATACAAGATAACATACAGCACAGTGATCAGAATGGGAGCGACTGTAAACAAAGCTTGATTCTCTCTCATACAAGATACACGATTAAATGATTTAGTCTTGTGATGTTGTTGAGAAGACAGGTGATGCTTTGAGGGGATATGCATGCAAGCATGCTAAGTCACTTCAGTAGTGTCTGACTGTTTGCGATCCCTTGGGCTGTAGACTTCCAGGCTCCTCTCTGTCCACAGGATTCCCCAGGCAAGAATACTGGAGTGAGTTGCCCTGGTCTCCTGCAGGGGATCTTCCAACCAAGGATCAAACCCACGATTCTTACTTCTCCTGTATTGGTAGGTGTATCCTTTACCACTAGTGCCACTTGGGAAGCCCTTTGCAGGAATACAACAGCACTAATTAGTCCTATACATTTTGGTTAAAGTGTGTGCAAATTGAAAGTATTTCTGTTGGATATATATATATATATGTATATATACATATATATCTCCAACAAAAACATACATATGATATATATATATAGTGTGTGTATATGTCTCTATGTAAATGCATAGATATAAAAATATATATTTCCATATATACAAGCATATACATTACACATCTATGTATCTCTGTGTGTAGTACATATATTTACATTTCAAGGATACTAACAGTAGTAAATTTCCTTATAGCAAAGGCAAATAGAAATTTTAAGAAATTTATATACATTCATGTTCTTCAGGAAAGGAATGGCAACCCACTCCAGTATTCTTGTCTGGGAGATCCCATAGACAGAGAAGTCCGTAATATACAGTCCTTGGGGTTGCAAAGAGTCAGACACTGTTGAGCAACTACCATTAACTAATATTCTTATCAGTTTTTAACTTTATTTATTTTTGGCTGCAGTGGATATTTATTGCTGTGTGAGGGATTTCTCTAGTTGCTGTGAGTGGGGGCTACTCTTCATTGTGGTGTGCAGGCTTCTCATTGCTGTGCTTTCTCTTGTTGTGGAGGACAGGCTCTAGACACACAGACCAGTAGTTGTGGGGCATAGGCTTAGTTGCTCACAGCATGTGGAATCTTCCCAGACCAGGGATCAAACTTGTGTCCCTTGCATTGGCAGGTGGATTCTTAACTGCTGGACCACCAGGAAAGTCCTATGTTCTTATGAACTATTTTCCCAATTTATGCTTGTGTAAGACATATAAACATTAGAGATATATACAAGAAAAAGCAAACATCATTGAAAAATAATTCAACAACAGAAAATGTTCACCTTGTAATATAAAGTAAATATGTGGAGAAATATCTTGGTTGAGATTGTTAAATCCATTAAGATCAGTTTTAAAAACCCACAGATTTGCCTAAAAACATCAGGTAATTGTGGAAAATCGAGAATGAAGTGTCACAATCTTTTTTTTTTTTCATTTTTTTTTATCATGCCTTATTTTTTTTAAGGTAACAGAACTATAATAATTTAAAATTTGTAAATTTTCTGATTATGGTTTGTTAATAATTTGCTTCCTTAATGATTATAATTTTGAGCCATTCAAACACCAGCTTTATAGAAAATCCTTTTTTTAAAAGAAAAAATATTCCTGAATTATAAATAATTGAGCTCTATTATTGTCTGTGCGTGGGCCAGGGAGTAGGAGAAAGTGGAGTAGTTAGCCTTAATTATCTGGATAATTTATTTCTGTCAACTCAGCCTTGGTGCCCTTTCCTTTCAAAACTGAAAAGTTATATTAGAAATTATAGTCCGTCTTAAAGGAACTATAACATTAGAGATGACATTTCAGCACATTTGTGGATAAGTTATTTTCACTATGTCACCTCTCCCTGTGATAGTTGTGCAGCACTCCTATCCTAGGATGGAGATTGAGAGAGTAGATGACAGGAGGGTCAGGGGACTCTTCTCTCTCACTCAAAGCCTCCTACCATTGCCATCTGCAATCAGATTGTTAGCATGTCAGCTGAGTCTGTCAGAATCCCTCGAGTGCTGCTCAGCCAGCAAAGAGAAAATACCTTCTGTATTGGCTGTGGATGTCCCTTAACAACACCCAGTCACTCAGTCATGCAGCCTAAATGGGGCAGCAGACAGAACCTTCACCCCAGTGGACGATAACTGAGCTTCCCATCGATGTGTCTTGACCTTATAAGAAGGCATAGCAAAGGGCCAGGGTGAAGAGCCCAGAAAGGCTTGATTGCTACTAACCTTCTTTTCTCTCTTAAAAAATGGCAGCTTCTTTCACTCCAGTCAGTCAGAAATAAATGTAATAAAACAATCTTTACTCAGAAAAATCAGTAAGCCATTTCTTTTATGCAGTGGTGAAATACAACCACTAGATGACACCATATGTCTGACACTATATGTCTGACACTATATGTCTGATTACTATCCCACACTCAGTTGCCTGTTCAAAGGTAACACCCTTGTTAAGATTTTCTTTGAGATCACAGATGTAGGCCAATTAAATGAGCTGAATTTTTAGAATTGCCTTGCCTTAAAATGATCAATTGTCATCTAATCAACAAAACCAAACAAAAAATAACAGCAACAACAAAATCATTGGATGTGGGGTCATTAGGACATCCAACCTTACACATGTCAACTTTTGCTTCTTGCTATACACATCCTTAATGAAGTATTTGAGAGGAGGCATTACTGTAACTGTGATTTTGGAAAGATTCTCCCAGCATTTCTTCATAAAATCTTCTAAAGAACTTAAAATTCTGTTCGAATACTTCTCTCCAGTCTGCATTTTATTATCCAGATCTCAGGAGTATGCAGGTTTACATGGGTTAAGTCACTTCAGTCATGTCCAACTCTTTATGACCCTATGAACTCTAGCCCTCCAGGCTCCTCTGTCTATGGGATTCTCTGGGCAAGAATACTGGAGTGGGTTGCCATGCCCTTCTCCAGAGGTCTTCTTGACCCAGGGATTGAACCCAGGTCTCCACATTACAGGCAGATTATTTACTATCTGAACCACTAGGGAAGCCGTGGCTGCAAACAATTGACTTGCTTATACGTTCATGTCAGAAGAGGAAAGAAACTGTAAATACTAATAAGTTTTTACTCTCAGATGATTATCTATATTTCTTTCAAAAAACAACTGATGTTCCACCATAGATTTGGTGTGGTCATAGTTTCTGGCCAAATTAGTGTTATGTGTATTCTGGGAACAGGTCTAAGCTTTAAGACAGTAGTTTCTCTATATTGTAGAATACTGTTTTAGTAGCAGGGTATCTACATAATAAAAGTTGCATATGAACTTCAAAATCTGATGTCTTTACCAGTAAAAATCTTTAGAAGCTCAAGATTATAAAGAAACAGTTAATATTACTTAATAATTTAACAAGTATTGCTTGAAACTTCTTGAGTAGTTTTGAAAACACAATTGATTTTAGTATGTTGCATTGCCACATGGTAAATTAAATTGCACATTTTTCACAAAAGATAGTTATTATTAGAAACAGACTGTATATTGTTTATGTAATGGGATAACAATTGTTCTTAATCCCCAAAGTAACATTTGAAACATATAGCAATTAATAAGAAGTAAATGTGTCAAAATTAACAGAACACAAGGTCATACTCATGTACTGAATATTAGTTTGGTATAAAATATGCTCATCCATAAATTCACAATACTAAAATGACAAGGAAAAGCAAATACAACCTCACTTTGAAATAACTCATTTTTTTAAACCAAGAAACTCTATTCTGATTATTCAGTACATCCTTTCTGTTTCCTTTATGAATTTTGAACCACTACATATCTGATTTTCATGGTATTTTGGGGGAGGGTTCTGAAATTATGGCAAGGTTTTTAAAATTTAAATTGCACTCATATTTTGAAAGCAATATACTGAGACATATTGTGCATCAAGTATTTCATTGAAAAATGTTGACTAATTTGCATAGGAAACATTGATACCTGTATAACTTTCCTATATTTTTTTTTTCTTATTTTCATAATGGAAAAACTTAGGAGAGACCCACTTAAAAGCTTGGTTTGTTGCCAACACTAAGAATGTTAACTTTTATGTTAACATAAATGTTATGTGCATAATTTTCATTAGAATTTCTTTGAAATTCAAGAATATAGGAAATGAGTCACTCAGAAATATTTGACTTTCAGAAGAAATTTTATTCTATTTATATTCATTTTATTTCATTGGACTATATATATGAGAGAAAGCTCTTATACTTTTACACCAACTACTTCTTCTGCTTATGGTTCTATTGACTTATATCTTCCCTGTCAAATTGACTATATAACTTTCCATTTTTGAGAAAAAATATGGATTTCAAGTTCATCCATAAAATAAAAAAGACACATACAGAGAAACACCTCATTCTAACATGTGCTGAAGGTACTATAAATTGCATATAGAGTAACATGATTTTGTAATGCCATGACATGTTAACTCTTCTTTTGTGTGAGAATTCCTGGAGTAGTGGGTGTTATCTTCCAAATCCCTATAATAGCAGTTATACAGAGACATGGCAATGGAAAGAAAAAATAGTTTGAGACTGTGTAATTCACAGATGAAATGGGTACATTAAATATAAAATATTAAGCTTAATTGAGAGTTTTTGTTTGTCATCATTTATTCTCATATGGCCTAACCTCTGCAGTCACTTAAGCAGAGATATTTGGTCATTTCATTCTATTTATGGAAAACTGAATTATTAAGCATCTGAGTTTTAGAGGGAGATCTCACAAAAGCAGAAATAATTTGGCTGTCTAATTTATTTTTCTTTTTATTTATTTATTTTTTGATAGAGATATTTTCTTTATTTTTTCTCTTCATTTACAGGTGCAGAATTAAAGAACACATTCGCTCACTATATTATTGATGCACTTAAGTGGAGTGTTCCAAAGCATGTAATTACCATGTAGGCTTATGGCCCTGAAGTAGCCGGGGATAGTGGTGCTGCATATCCATGATTTGAAGGACATACAGTGATGATTATAGAGGCAGTACTCTACATCCTTTCTAGCCCTTTTGTGTTTAGCTGGTTGTCATGGCAAATAATTGGACAGAATTTAAGCCACTTTCTTCCAAGTGGGAAATTCATAATTTTACCCTTCACCTAATTTTGTAGATACTTTTAAAGAATCTTAAAGTTTCTTCAGGAATGACGTAGAGCAGTGTGGGAAAAATTTTCTCATATAGTGGGCATCTCAGAAATTAGGTTGCTTCTGTTTTAGAGGGGTAAAGATGCCAATTTCTATTTGCATCAGTTTGTTTCACTTTCTCTTAAGTAAGCCACAGACTGATAAAATGAGACCAAGGTAGTTTACTTTGACAGCTTCTGAGAGAAAAGGAAAAAGAAGGTAAAGATTTGAAACCTTATTAGATTGCAGCTAAAAAGACACTGTGACTACAGTGGTATCTGGGAAAGGCTGAGGCCTTTGCAAAACACGGCTGATGGAGAAAATTATAAATAGTAATAATTTAAGTTAATAGCATGATTGGGTTTCCATGAGACAGATAATCAGAATTAGTTTACCCAAAGGGTATATAAGTTAAGTAATAATGATGTATTTTATTCATTACCTTCTATTTTATTTACATAGGGGCTTCCCTGGTAGCTCAGCTGGTAAAGAATCTGCCTGCAATGCAGGAGACCCCAGTTTGATTCCTGGGTAAGGGAGATCCACTGGAGAAGGGATAGGCTACACACTCCAGTATTCTTGGACTTCCCTTGTGGCTCAGCTGGTAAAGAATCTGACTGCAATGTGGATAAAATATTTTAATGTATATTTATTATATTATACCCTCCTTTTAAAATTATAAAATAGTTATAATAGAAAATTTAGATTTGAAAGATGTTCATCATATCCAGTTCAATATTCTCTGAGTCATTTAACCTTTACTTAATGCGCACCTATATAATACCAGCTACCTGTCAGTTGTTGAGAATATGATAAACTTTTTAAAATGATCAAATAAACACACTCTGCCATCAAGAAGTTTATAATATAGAAGAAATGTGAAATATGGAAGACTATGCCTAAGAGGATTGTAGCCATCTTAGTTGGGCAACTATTTGTCTAGCACACTAGACTCCAAGTCTAAGTTCCTAGCACTGTCATTCTTTGGACAAGAAGGCCCCGCTGTCAAAATTCTTTGTAGTTTAATTGCCATGTTGCTTAAACTCTCTTACTTTTAACAGTATGTAAATTCTAAATCCAATGATGGAGAGTACAAAAGTGTGCAATCCCAGAGGGTTTGAATTGTTCCTTTAAGGCTGGAATTCCTATCTGTGCACAGAATAATTTACTAAAGATAACACAGCATATCATTGCCACAAAGAAAGTTTTATTTTACAGTGGCTATTCTTTTTCAGATTCTTTTCCATTACAAGATATTGAATGTAATTTCCTGTGCTATATAGTAAGTCCTGTTGTTTATCTATGTTATACATAGTAGTGTGTCTTGAACATTTTGAATATGCTATTCTCCTGTCTTCGACTTCCATAGTTTCTGATAAGAAATTAGCTGTTAATCTTATTGAGGCTTTTTTATAAGTTATGAGTTCCTTCTCACTTGCAGCTTTCAAGATTCTCTCTTTGGCTTTCAACCATTTGATTATGAGGTGTCTAACTGTGAATCTTCTTGTGTATATATTATACATGGAACTCACTGAGATTCTTATATGTTGTAGATTAGAATTTTTCATCACATTTAGAAAGATTTCAGCACTATTTCTTCTTTGGTTTTGATCCTTTTCTCCCTCTGGTGTCCTTCAGTTCTCAATTATGTGTTTGCTGTGTCTTTGATGGTGTATCAATGTCTCTAAGACAGTGTTTATTTTTCTTTTGGGAACATACTGCATGGGGCTCCCATGTCCCAGAAATGTCTTTTTCCACCCTCTGACACTAGTCCTCTGTTGGGAGTCAGGTCAAGGGGCCTAGACCCTCTAATCTGTCTTTCTCTTGTGAGACCATGGTCCCAAGTAATTATAGGTCCTATTTTTCATTGCCATCTTTGTCTTACAGTCTTTTAAATTCCTCCAAACTAAGATGAATTAGGCAGACTTGTTTTACTTGTTTGGGGCTTTTAATGTTGGCAGAACTTCAGGGGCTTCCGTTGACCCATACAACTTCCAAGAGTGCTAGATTAAGACCTTTGTTTTGACCCCATCGATGTTTGCTTTATTCATCCTATTTCTTAATAACCATTTAAAGATTTCCATACTGTTGGGAAGAGTCCTCTGACTTACTCCTTTTTCTAACCTCTTTATTTTGCTCATTATCTTATAAGTCATTCTAACCTTCTTTGCTATCTGTTGTTTCGCACAACTTTCCCTTTTGGAAGTGGACTTGAGATCCAGTATTAAGATCTACTTCCATATTTTATTTGCTCTAGTTGTAACTTTACCCATTGATGAGGGCCCTGAGATTAAAACTTGTAAATTCAGCTGGTCAGGATCCAAGCTTGGCCCAGTCAGAATTTGCCGTAATGATTTTTATTTATTTTATTTTAACTTCACCCATTGATAACCTGAGGTTGAGGGCCATAACTTGGACCAGTCAGAATCCAAGTTTGACCCAACATTCTCCTTTGCTTTTAATTTTGGCAATTTACAGTTATCAATAGCCAAGGAATTGCATATATATTTTTTGTTTTAAATTTCTTTATGTAACCAATGAACCAACACATCAGAAGATTTATCATTTTAAAGTAAAAGAAACTTTCATGTCCATTAACTGAGCAAAACACAGCTTTAGTTAACATGAGTGACACTGTGACCATTCAAAATTTCCTCAGCCCCAATTTTATTCTACCTTTTTTGTTTTTCTAAACCACATATGTAGGATGAATCAGTTGAATCAGGATTATTCTAGAGAACTTCTAATCCTGGTACCAACTACCCAGAGTAAATCAAACTGCAGAATTTGAGGACATAATCCTCCAGACTGCCAAGTTTTCCCAAAACATTTGACACCAACTACAGGTTGGAGCTGTTCTCCAAATCACCTAAGTTTTGTTAATTGCTAGAAGTCCTCACAGAACTTACTAAAAGCTGTAATACTCACAATTATGCTTTGCTATAAGGAAAAGATATAAATTAAAATCAACCAAAAGAATGATAAATAAGGCAGAGTATGGGAGGGTTCCAAACATGAAGCTCTGTTGTTGCTAAACACATTAACCTTCTGGCATTGATATGTGACAATACATATGAAACATTGTAACAGAGATTCATTGTTAGAAATTTTATTGGAACTTCATTATATATTCATGACGTGATACTTGGTTGAACTCAAGTCTCCAGACCAACTAATACTGCATGACCCAAACTTTCCCTCCTTATCCGTACAGTTGGGTTCTGCTGTGGCCAGTGTCACCCTAAGACCTGGTGTGACCAGCCTCTGCTTTAAACTGTGACCCTTCTAGCAGAGTTGACATTGGTTACCTCCCAGTCACTGAGGGCAAAGGAAAGACCTCCCTTTGGACAAGGTCAAATTCTTTACTATGTACACTTGACAGGTCAGTAATGACAAATATTAGGGAATGAGACTTGAAGGAGCGCCAGCCTTATTCTGCACTCTGATGGCTGCCTTGCTGCTGTTTTCCACTGTGATTAGAGGGTGATAATTTTCAAGGCTATCCCCTGGAGCTGAGGTGGAGATTGAGAAGAGGTCAAGTTAAAATATCAGAAAAGTCACTGTTTTTACTGAGATTTTCTGCTGTTTATTTTTTCATTCCTTTATTTTTGAATTGCTACAAGCCTTTGATTAATTTCCAGAGCACTAAAAGAGTCAATTCTGGTAATTTTGCCATTTTTCATTGGTTTTATGGAGGAGAAAATTTTCTGAGGTCCTTATTCTATCATTCACTGATGTCACTCCCTCAGCCTACTTTTCTGAATAAGGTTTGTCAGAACATAGCCATTCTCATCTGTTCACACATCATCATCAGTGGCTGATTTCCCACTTCAGGGAGAAAGTGGGTAGCTGCAACGGAGACCTTCTGGCCCACAGAGCCTAAAACAGCCTGAAATTATACTACCCTTTAAAGAAGATTTTGGCAGCACTGGTTCTTGTATGGACGTTACTCTGTGTGTTTGCATATATGTGCACATAGATAATCCATAGTCCATAGCCCTGTATCCCAAATATATCACTAGGTTCTCAGAATCCTGGGGAAAAATGTTAGTGATATATTACAAAAATTTATTAAAACAACATTGAGCTATACAGTTCTTCTCCATGTTTCTATTTCTCGTTGTTTTTGAACATAAAAAGGAAAGAAAGTGTTAAGAGCTACATCAAATCTTATACTACAAAGCGTCTTTAAAAATCTAGGCTTTACCATCTTTTACTTTTTTATTGATTTTTTCCATATACCATTTATCAGTTTCACAACAGCAAAGTGAGAGACTATCTTTTATTCTCCTGTATATGCTGCTGCTAAGTCACTTCAGTCGTGTCCGACTCTGTGTGACCCCATAGACAGCAGCCCACCAGGCTCCCCCGTCCCTGGGATTCTCCAGGCAAGAGTACTGGGGTGGGGTGCCATTGGCAACCCACCCCAGTACTCTTGCCTGGAAACTCCAATGGACAGAG
>SJYX01006757.1:361469-380560 GCA_006410675.1 Oreotragus oreotragus | reverse complement strand
GCAGCCCACCAGGCTCCCCCATCCCTGGGATTCTCCAGGCAAGAGTACTGGGGTGGGGTGCCATTGGCAATCCACCCCAGTACTCTTGCCTGGAAACTCCAATGGACAGAGGAGCCTGGTGGGCTGCAGTCCATGGGGTCGCTAACAGTCGGACAGACTGAGCGACTTCACTTTCACTTTTCTCCTGTATATGGTAGAGTTAAAAATAAACATCTTAAATACTATTCTCTACCTAATAAAAGTTACATTTTTATGGAAATGGCATTGATCAGTTATATTATTTACTTTAAAATTTTATATTTGCTTATGTAAAATTTTGAGAAAAGTGTTTCACTTATTCAACAAGGATTTCTTTACATGCTCATCACTGCTCAGTTACTTTAAATAGAGATTGTTTAGCTTGAGCAAGTCCCCTCTCTTCTCATTATGGCTGTTCCCTCAGCCATGGTGAACACACATATCTGATGGAGCTTTAGATTCATTGAACTTCTGTTAAGCTCCCTAATGAAGAAATAAACCATGTTCTACAAGAGTAGTAAAGTAGACATTTAAAAGGGTAAAAATAAAGTTAGGTATTACAGGTTTGAATTGCTAAACAAAATTTCATGTGCAGAAAGAAGCTGTGAGTCTGATTCTAAAATTAACAAGATCTCCAACCTGCTTGCATGATTGAGTCTTTTAATTTATTGGATAGAGAGTAGGCATTGCCTTTGAAGTTCTGTTATGATGAATTATCCACCAGAATAATTCTGAACCAAGATTTGACGTTTGTGTCAAAATATACAACATTATCTCTGCTTATATACCACTTTGGCAGCAACTAAAGGAAATTATTTACTACTTTTTTGAACACTTTAACCAGAATAACAGCAAAATTTGAAACTTTAGAAAATTAGATATTATTGGAAAAGCACATAAACTCAGGATATAAATCCCTTGGGAAACAAGAATTTTAAGAGTATCTAGTCACCTAAAAAGCTGCTATTAGTGATTGTTGATGTCAATGTAAATTTCTATGTGTGTTTACTATTCTATGTTCCCAAAACTCTTAATCCATTTTGTATTGGGCCTCTCAAATGTAGACCCAGAAAGGTCGCACAACATTTTGTATGTGATCCTCTGGGGACAACCAGATGTTCTTTTTGCCTTGGAGTAGCGTGGAAATATTTGCAACAAAAATTTAATTCAGTGTTGCTTTCCCCTATACTCCTGTATTTATCAGAGACTGAAAATTACCACCCCTTACTATAATTTGTACATAAACATACACATACACACATACACCCACACGCGTGCTATCAAATTCTGGTTTCAGAGCAAAATAAAATGAAATTTGATTAGTCGGCATACCCCTCTTCTGAGTTACCCCTCCTTCACTTGCCTCCAACAGCAGAGGTAATTATAAATAAGTTCACTATACTTTATCACTTGACTTTATCTGTCAAAATGTTGTTTTAAAAAGTATATGCCTGCTGTTTTTAAGTCTTTCTGTATCCCAGTCAAGGTCTTTGTGCACAAAATGTTACAGTTGTGCCTTTTTTCCCTTGCTACCCGGGACAGAAAGAGAAGGTAGGTAACCGTCTGTGAGCTAACAGAGAACTTCAATAGCTCCCACAGAAAGAACCTGTAGGGAGTTTGTATTTTTGGCCATGAATCCAGGGCTTTCATTTTAAGTTTCAGGGTGCGTCATGCAGTTGAGCACTGATTGAATGGGGGCACTGGAGGCTCTGGGGCTCAAGCTGTGACATTTTTCTGAGCCTGAAGGCTGCTCACAGTTATTACTGCACAGGCCTTGCTGACTGCTACTTCAGGGGACGCAGGGAGAAGGAGGTTGTGCTTCCGAGTGTGGGTGGTCGAATAAACTCTTTTAACAGCAGCAGTTGGTCTATTTAGCCTGAAAAAGAGACCACCAGCAGCCCCCAAAGTGCTAAAAAAAATTACAATCAATTTTAAAAATATATATTATATTACATAAAAGACTGTAAGAGCAAGTGCTGAGCATTGCTCCACAGAATTACCAGCTGCTAAATGAGGCAGTCACATGCAGCCAAGCGGGATTTATCCTGTAACCCAGAGAACTGCCAGCTCTCCCACCACTCTACCCTTCTCTCAGGGGAAAGAGAAGAAAGAAAAAAAGAAACCTAAATAAAACAAAAAATTACAGCAGAAAGCAAAAACCCAAGCAAGTTTAGAATATTAAGCACCTACTGTATATATCTGTAATATAATGAAATGAATAGGACTAATTTTCTGCCTTGAAGACTTCACAAGACTATAAACTCCAAGAGGGAGGGACCATGTCTGGCTGATTCACTCTGACAGTCAGAATCAACACTGATGCCTGGCACACATCAAGTTCATGATGTCCTGTGAATTAATGAGTAGATGTTGGAGAGGAAGCAAGAATTTAAACAATATATTACATTATGGCAAATGCCGATCTAATTTCTATTAAAAATTATGACCATGGACACAATTACCAAGTCTGTATAGATTTCTGCTAGAACTTTTCCTCTACATTTAATTTACTTCAATTGAACACTTCAAGCAAATTACATTTCATCCAGAAGACCCACCAGGCAATCAAGTACCGTGATGAGCACAAGATACATCCTGCCCAAAGCAGTCTGCTCGAAACCAACTCTTGATGCCCAAGTTTAAAGTACCTTTTAACAATGAAAATTTAACTTTTTCAAACATCACCTGAATATTCTCCTCTTATAACCTAGCCAGCAAATGTTTTGTAGGATCCAAATAGTGAAAAGACAGTTTCTGTAATTATAACTGTAACAGTGAACTTGTGAATGAATGCAGAGCCTTGTTGAAAAGGAAACCAAAGAAAGAAATTAACTGAGGAAGAGACCAGAAGTAGGTTTGTTAATCTGATGTCCATTTGAGGGCTCTTCCCTACTTAAAGAACTCTATTAAGGCATGCTAGAAAATGTGTTACATACACTTTGGAAGTTGTGTTGGCTTCTAAATAATCACTCTTTTGAGTTTTAAACAAATTTTACTGGCAATTAATTGCAAGCCACTCTTTCTGAGTTTGCCAGTCAACCTACCCATCTATTTGGTAAAATAGGGCAATAGTTGCTATCTAAAAGACTCTGATGCTGGGAGGGATTGGGGGCAAGAGGAGAAGGGGACGACAGAGCATGAGATGGCTGGATGGCATCAATGACTCGATGGACATGAGTCTGAGTGAACTTCGGGAGATGGTGATGGACAGGGAGGCCTGGCGTGCTGCGATTGATGGGGTTGCAAAGAGTCGGACACAACTGCTGCGACTGAACTGAACTGAACAGATTTTATTGTTAAATCTATTTGCAGGAACAAAGATGGTCTTTAGTATCTTTGGATCTATGATGCAAACTTTCTTATCCAAATTAATGATTAAACTATTTAAAAAATTCTAAATCTAAATAATTATGTGTTTTTAAAATAAAATTATCATCATATTTAATTCTGAGATTACAAGTACATTATTTTGTAATCTGCCTAATTTTTAAATGGATCTTTGAGCACTTTGTTTATAGTCACCTTGTGTCAAATCATCTTATAATTTAAGAAATTTATTTAGTATATAAATAAATGTTGACACAGTCTCAGAAACTTATTTCCCTAGTTTGGTGGACTTCTAATCCCTTTTAAGTATCTGACCCTTCTATTCAATGGAAATCTTATATATTTTCAACAACAACAATAACAATAATAAAATAGCATAATAAAATCTCCATGGTTGAAATAGGTTGGGATTTGGAACAGAAAATTCCCATCCATCTAATTGTGTGAAGTTTACATTCTCTCCATAGTTCAAAAACAGATCCAGCAAGACCCCTATAGAAGGCTTTGGTTATGTACAGAGCACTGATCAAGGAAGAGCTGCTTCATTATCTACTGTCTCTAGATTGGTTAACTATTCTTTGTGTCTTCTTGATCATGAGGTTCCACAGGTCACTCAGGTGAAAGTTACCTTTTCACCAATCAGTGTCAGAACACCTAGACAGCATTTTGTTAGTATTCTCCAAAACCACTCAATGATTCAATGACAGTTATTTTATTGTGCTGACCCCTCACCACACAGAGAATAGACTCATTCAGATGTCAAGTACATGCTGACAAAGGCCAGCTTAGTTGAGAGTGGTTGTTCTTTAAACCCCTTTAAACAGATTTATCCCTCTATCAGATGTGAATGTTTAAGTGTTTTTGAACAAGTATTATAAAAACAGCTATTGTAACACATATTTAATTGGGTAAAATTTAATTTTTTTCAAGGTTGATCTAAGTAGCTAGTTTTTTTATTAAATGTACAAAGCAATTTTTTTTCTGATCAATAGCATTTCTCATTTTCAAGATGACTCTGTGATCATAGAGAGTAAAATTAATTGAGCACTAGCCATATCACACAATAGCTGTTTGGTTAATTTCTGACTATTAAAAAAAAAAAGAAACATATACTATTTGTCTCCATTTAGTAAATAATTTTCTAGAAAAAAGTAGGTGTATTATTTTGGTTTTCTGTATCAAAGACCAAGAGAGGCTTCTCAGACAATGGATTATGAAGAAAGGCTCACAAATAAAAAATAATTATGTCAGTTTAGAAGTGAGATAATTTGTTAGATTTGAATAGTTTAGGTAAATCTTGACAAAAGGAAGAAAAATTGATAAACTAGAGAATTCTCAAGATGTTTTACTGACGGATCTTACATAGGTTTTTCCAAGGTATTTTACTTATAATTAGAGTAATTAATGTGGCTGTTTGAAATTAATCATTTTCCCAATCTTTCCCTTTTCCAATTATTATTCTAATAATAATGCCTGAATAAGGTGCTTCCCTTTAGTTTTTTGGAATTTTTTTCCAATGATGTTTTATTTCTCTAGCTGGGCAAATTCATTTTTGCTGATGCTTATGTCTGTCATCCAAATAAATTTGTATCTGTTATTTATTGTTATAGGCTCATTTACTTCTCTGTGTTTCATCATTGTATTCAGTTCAGTTCAGTCACTCAGTCATGTCCTACTCTTTGTGACCCTGTGAACTGCAGCACGCCAGGCCTCCCTGTCCATCATCAACTCCCAGAGTTTACCCAAACTCATGTCCATTGAGTCGGTGATGCCATCTAACCATCTCATCCTCCGTTGTCCCCTTCTCCTCCTGCCTTCAATCTTTCCCAGCATCAGGGTCTTTTCAAATGAGTCAGCTCTCTGTATCAGGTGGCCATGAGTCAGCGCTCTGCATCTCCTGGCAAAATATTGGATTTTCAGCTTTCAACATCAGTCCTTCCAAGGAACACCCAGGACTGATTTCCTTTAGGATGGACTGGTTGGATGTTCTTGCAATCCAAGGGGCTCTCGAGAGTCTTCTCCAGCATCATAGTTCAAAAGCACCAATTCTTCAGCGCTCAGCTTTCTTCACAGTCCAACTCTCACATCCATACATGACTACTGGAAAAACCATAGCCTTAACTAGACAGGCCTTTGTTGGCAAAGTAATGTCTCTACTTTTTAATATGCTGTCTAGGTTAGTCATAACTTTCCTCCCAAGGAGTAAGCGTCTTTTAATTTCATGACTGCAGTCACCATCTGCAGCAATTTTGGAGCCCCCCAAAATAAAGCCTGACACTGTTTCCACTGTTTCCCCATCTATTTCCCATGAACTGATGGGACCAGATGCCATGATCTTAGTTTCCTGAATGTTGAGCTTTGAGTCAACTTTTTCACTCTCCTCTTTCACTTTCATCAAGAGGCTCTTTAGTTCTTCTTCACTTTCTGCCATAAGGGCAGTGTCATTTGGATATCTGAGGTTATTAATATTTCTCCTGGCAACCTTGATTCCAGCTTATGCTTCATCCAGCCCAGCGTTTCTCATGATGCATTCATCATTGTATGCATCATATGAAAAATACATGTAATAGTAAAATTATTTTATTTCTGGCATTTTCTAATAAGATTTATGATGAAAGAACTAGAAACGCTCCATTTTTTCTCATCAGGAAATTCTACACTATCTGGAAAATATTTAATCTCATTTTCAACCTCAATTCAATGTCACTTAAATGTCAAAGCATCACCACTCTCCTACTCCTCCATCTCCACTGTTTATCATATTTTTAATGTTTTCTGAAAATTACTAAGTGCTAGAAAGTTAAAGGCACAGGACATATCCATATGTTAGATGGAAACCATGAACTATTAATTTATCTCCTGGCTTACATTAGAGCTTTATGATAACATGTGAAGACAAAAGATAATAATCTTAGTAGGGAAATAATAATACTGATTAAAATATAAAACACATTCACTGGCTAATAGACAATATACACTGAGGTTATAGAGCCTTGTGATTATCCAGCTAGTGATTGTCTATCTGGGTTCCAGTTCTATTTCTGCCTCCTTTTAGCTATGTTACTTTGAATAAATTATTTAGTTTCTGTGCCTAGTTTCTTCATCCCTCAAAACGGGATAATGATGATGCTTCTCTCCAAGGAGTGTGGTGAGGCTGAATTAAGTTAATATAAGAAATAAATTCAGAACTATGATTGGAACTTAGTAAGTGTTATGTGCTTGCTTACTATTATTAGATTTAAATGTTATGTAAAGTAAATCGGCATTAGAATTTGCTGGTTATCTCTAAAACATTCAAACTGAAATGTTATTTTAGGACATATATATGCCTGAGCATATATACATATTTTAAATATTTCTCAAGTGAAAACTTGAAGCCCGTACTGTCAGCCAATAAATGAATGCTGCATGCTTGCTAAGTCAGTTCGGTTGCGTCTGACTTTTTCTGACCCTACAAACTGTAGCCCTTCAGGCTCCTCTGGCTGTGGGATTCTCCAGGCAAGAACAGAGGAGTGGGGTTGCCATGCCCTCCTCCAGGGTATCTTCCCAACCCAGGGATGGAAACTGTGTCTCTTCTGTCTCCTGCATTGGCAGAGGGTTCTTTAATGCCGCCTGGGAAGCTCCAAGTGAATGATAAGAAGGGGTTAAGTGAAAGTGATAGTTGCTTAATCATGTCCGACTCTTTGTGACCACATGAACTGTAGCCCAACAGGCTCCTCTGTCCTTGGAATTCTCAAGGCGAGAATACTGGAGTTGCTGTTCCCTTCTCCAGGGGATCTTCCCAACACAAGGATTGAACCTGGGTCTCCCACATTGCAAGCAGATTCTTTACCATCTGAGCCACCAGGGAAGGGGGTAAGATCTGAGTATTTGCTAATGAGGAAGGAAAGAAGAAAAGAGATCAAGGAGTTGAGGTGTGGAGTGGAGTTAAGATTTAGGACAATTTAGCTACTTTGTTATAATAAATCAGAGGTCAGGGAAGTTTTTTTTTTTTATAAAGCTTTATATATTTTTATAAAGCTAAATATATTTTAGAAAGCTGTATATATTTACTATCCTGATAGTAAATGTTTTAGGTTTTGTAGACCTAAAGGTCTCTGTCCCAAGTACACAATTCTGCCTCTATAACGAGAGAGCCGCCATTGACAATATGTAAATGAGTGAGCATGATTATGCTTCCATAAAACTTTATTCACAAAATCAGAGCAGTCTGACTGGACTTGCAGACTGTAGTATACTGGCCCTGTAGCAGATCATTGGGTGTTCACAACAGGGGTCAAGCCTTTTCCCTCTTCTCATTGCCCTTGACCAGGTGTTTTGAATACCTGCAGGGGTTCTTGGGCATTTCCAGTTAGGAGATTCAAGCAAATAATCAGAAGTTATACAGAACCCTGAAAAGGAATTCAAATAGATACAAATATATCTGATAAAAATATGTCAGATCCTTGAAGAAAATATCAGATATCCACACAGATTATCTTCTATCACTTTTGAGTTTAGTAATGATAAATGGTAATTTAAGATTAAATTTCCTTACAAGACTGTGAAAGAATCAGATACAACTTCACTAAATGCCCAAGTAATTTGAGTCAATAATTATATATATAATTTACTAAAATCTTAAATATGCTATGATGATTATATATTTATTGTACAACCAGTTTGTATGTATTTAATTTCCAAGTGTAGTTTGCAAAAGTCTAAACTTTATTCCTCTCTGTTATTGCTTTACGTTTTTACATATAATATATTTAGCTTCTTAGATGCCTGTTTGGCAACTATTAGACTATTTTTTCACAGACTATTCTGATATCTTAAATAGGATATTTATTCTTTAAAATAATAGTCTTACTTCGTGTCATTTGTTCTATTCCATCTGTCTCTTAAAATCTGAAATTAGCTGCATAATTCAATATAGCAAATATTCCATCTAGCAAAGATTGTAGAGACAGTCAATGAAACGAAACTAGCTACATTAGACATGATGAGTAAAATGTTTTGAGAATCTATAGCTCTCTTTTCATGAACACAACTCAAGTGATTATGAGTCAGCCTATTTTTTTTTCTCTTCCTGGGCAGTGGAAGCATTCGTCAAAGTAGAGTTACCCTTACATTAACGGGAAAATGTTCACATAACATCAGATGGAAAAGGGCCAGGGAAGACGTTTTAGTCTTTGGGGAAGAGGCGAATATGTGAAGGCCAATTTTATTCCTTAAATGATGTTATCTGTGATATTATTTCTACTATTAAGCATTTAGTGAGTGCCAACAGCACAGATACTCAGAGGACCTCATCAGTGCTGATGGAAGTATTTTGTTATGAAGAATAACTCCTACTTAATGCATTGGTATACGACATTCTTCTTGACAAAAACAAGTGACTGGGGAAGTTCTCCCAAAGCTCATGCATTGCTAATGAGTCTCCTCCAGGATAAAACTGACCAAAAGTGTAATACCAGTAAAATACATTCAGTGGCTGTATCTTTCATATTGTTTTCTTTCTTAGTGTTTCTCATTTCCCTTAGTCCATTTTTCTCATGTATGTGCAGGCACATATGCTCCATTTTTCTCTTTCTTCCATGTATTATTTCTCTTTCTCTTCACCTTCCATGTATTATTTCTGACCTGCTCCAAGGGAACTCTTAAACTTTATTCTCACCTACATTTACTCTTCTCATGTTCTTTTAGAATTCCTTAAATTTGGCAATACAGAAAGAAAAAAAAAAGTGATTAATATGGGGTTAGCTAGTTGAGAAGTGTTATCTCTGTTGACTCAATTTCAAAAAAATATTCATCTTTTCAACTGAAGTATGCAGTAAGAAGGGCCATTAAAAATCGTGTTGGGTTTATAATGTACACTTTTAAAAATTCGTATTCTTCTAATATTGTTCTTCATATGTAGAATTATAGATATTTTTGACAAAGCACAATGAATAGTTAGTTGTAATTTTTAGGTCAGAATACAAATTTATTACAGTGATAATCAAACACATTGGAAACAAAGACCTATTTTTACTTAACTTACTGTATTCTGTCATAATCCAGTTGGGATCAAATTGTGTGCTGCTGTTTTTCTTCAAACACACGTTATAAGAATTATTTTTACATTACTTTCTTTTAACCTAACAATCCTAGAGATATTCAAAGTTTCCTCTCCCTTTTCCCTTCTGACCTTGGCGCTCCATTTAAAAATCCTCATCTCTGTGACCCCTATCAACCCCTCAGTCAGCGACCGAGATGTCACAGAACTCACCAAAGCTGATCTCTTTTCTCTAAGGAGACAGCTGTTCATTTCTTACAATCTTTTGCCCCAAGCACTGACAACTACAAAACTTGCTTCTAATGTGGTTACAAATTTGGATCCAGCTGGTGGCTCCTTTTCAACAATGAAGGTTACTATGAGCCCCATGGTAGCAGTTAGAATTGAAACCACTCTCTTATAGTACTTTCAGCTCCATATGCTGGCCCTTCACCCCTTATTCTGGGCCCAGCCCTGGCCCTCAAGCCTATGCCAACTATCAAGGTTAGTACATGTCTGTATGAATGTTTATCTCTTTGTCTCACTCTCTCAGTCTGCCTCATATATACCAAGGCAGAAAATTTTTTAAAGTTACATGATTATTAAATTTTTTTCCCTAGGATTTCTGAGCTACTCAATTGCAGTTAAGATGTACCGAGTTTATTTTAGGTTTCAGCTTACCTGTTTCACGCTGGAAAAAGCATTTGATGAGATCTCAATTCTCCTGTAAAATTTTAATAAATTCATTTACTATAATATTCAACATAAATGTACCTTCTAGCAATTGACAGCAAGGTAATACAATTGAAGTTTTAACAAGTGTTTTACTTTGCACAGTAAAAGATGTTTGTCTTTCATAAAATTTGAATACAAATTAATGAGCTTAAACCCACTTCAACTTAGCAATTAATGAGTCAATTTTTATTTTAGATCGGTTTACCTATATCAAAAAATGACATTATTTCATTTTCACATACGTTTACCATCTTCTACTTTTTTATTCTGTAATTCATCAAAACTGTAACTTTTATAATTTCTTAGGGAAAAAAATTTTTTCCTAGCTGAATTTTTTTATTATCAGAGAATCATGCAACTAGTTGAAACAGATTTAATTTTGTTTACTTAGAAACTATGATAATTATTAATTTTTATTTGAAGAACCAGCAAAGGAAACTAAAAATGTGCCATATAGTCTCCAGAATTGAAAATGATGTTTTTTAAAATATAAGTAATTGAAGCTGAAGTATTTGAAACTTTATTTGAAACTTTGCTTTACAGTTCAAATAACACAAATAAAAACAGTATAGACTAATCATTAGACAAATAATTTTTGAAGTTCAAAATATCAAAGCTTAGTCACAATTATGCATTTTTCTTTTGGATGATTTCAAAGTGCTCAGTTCATTACATTATACATGAAAGAAATCTAGATATATATATACATATATGTATACACATATAAAGTATATGGGCACACACATCAAAAGAGATACCACATTAATTTTATTTTCACTTTAAATATACATACTGAGAAAAAGAATGAAAGCAAATTCAGTTATCATTCTCAAATCAATTTCAAAAGCTAACTAATTGAAATTTCTACCTATATGATTAGTGGAAATGAGAAAATGTAGTGGATGAAAACTTGAAATTGGTTTAATGTTATAATAGAAGACTATACTTCAGCAAAAGCAATTTAATCTCTATTATTGTTAGAAATTTTTGATTTGTACTTTTCTTCCTTTTAAACTCCTATACCAAAAATTGTGTTCTACTGTGGCTAAAAAAAAGTAATACAGTGTGTTCAAGACAGGTGCTGCTTGCAGCATTTATGTAAACACTTTAGCACATTTCTGACCCAGCATGACCTGGACAAGTAGTTCATCCTACTACTAGTAAGGAAATAATAAGGAGTGTGTCAGAGTCAAATTCATTCAGATATAGCAAAATTCAGAACAGATTATGAAAATGTTTGCCACTGCTAATTGATCACAAGAATTGCTGGAGAAGTTGCCCTACTGTGAAGGATATTGGCAGAATTATTTACTGCTGATAGACCTTGTTTAGACCCTTGTTGAGATAAAACTTAATAGAATACTAGATGGCATAGAACTTTATCTTTTCTCTCCTAATGTTTGATGATATAACAAACTTCTGATTTTGCAAATTTAGTACTGAGTTTTGCCATACATCGTCTCAATAGAAAAGTTAAGAACAAACTATGCTCCTGAAATAACATTTTCATTTTCTTTTTTGATCTTTTGTGTCTTGGTTTGATTTGTTTGTTTTGTTTTGTTTACATTATGTCTTGCTGGACTTCACAAATTCTTGACATGTTAGTGAATTTTGAAAGTATAGATCTCATTGAATGAAATTCTGAAATACAAGTGGTAGAATAGCTATTTTTAATTGTAAAGATGTAGAAGTCAAAATAATATTTTCACTTTTGCCTCCAGAATGAATACACAAACATTTATACATATATGTATGTATGCATATAGATGTATGTTCACACATATCTGTGTGTTGTATACATGTATGAAACTATATATGTATATGGGTAACATATGTAACTATGCCTTAATCAGGCTGACAAATATCATAAATAATTTGAAGCAAGGGTATTTTTTAATTATTACAGTAATAAGTAAAACTGAATTAACACATATAGAAAGATATGAAGTTTCATTTTTTTTCATTTTTATTGATTAGAGAAGAAATATATGAAATGCTTAGAGAATTTAGAAAACTATGAATAACAAATTTAGATCATAATACCAAATCCGATTTTATACTTTTTAGTATCTTGCCTTAGAGTCTATCTTAAAACTACATAAAGTTTTTTTTTTTTTGCCAACAAAGGTCTGTCTAATCAAGGCTATGGTTTTTCCAATAGTCATGTATGGATGGGAGAGTTGGACCATAAAGAAAGCTGAGTGCTAAAGAACTGATGCTTTTGAACTGTGGTGTTGGAGAAGACTCTTGAGAGTCCCTTGACTGCAAAGATCAAACTAGTCAATCCAAAAGGAAATAAGTCCTGACTATTCATTTGAAGGACTATTGCTAAAGCTGAAACTCCAATACTTTGGTCACCTGATATGAAAAACTGACTTACTGGAAAAGACAATGATGCTGGGAAAGATTGAACATAGGAGAAGGGGACAAAAGAGGATGAGATGGTTAGATGGCATCACCAACTCAATGGACATGAGTTTGAGCAAGCTTCTGGAGTTGGTGATGGACAGGGAAGCCTGGTGGGCTGCAGTCCATGGGGTTTCAGAGTCGGACATGACTGAGTGACTAAACTGAACTGAAATGAAAATATTTTTGCAAATTTGAGTTACTATAGTACATAGTTTTGTCTCCTGATTTTTAATTTAAAGCTTTTATTGTCCTTTGCATTTAAATGTATTTCAAAAACACTTTGCTTTTTCATACTGTTCATGGGGGTCTTGCAGCAAGAATACTTTATTTCTAACAATATCTTTTTTTCAATATCAGATTATTTTCCTTGGATATATTCTCAGAAGTGTTTTCATTAGACTACAAGGGCAAGGATTTTTTAAGATTTCTAGTGCATATTATCCAATTTCCAGTCAGAAAAAAGTCACATCTCTGACCAAAGGCATCAAGAGAGAGCAGTCTCCCTGAGTGCTTAGCAGTTTTTTATGTATTAATAGAAAATGGTCAACTTATGTTGTATTTCACAGTTATTGGTTATCAGTGAGAATGAATATTGGTCTACTTGTTATTGCCATTTGTATTTCCCATATATTATATATTCTTTAACTACTTTGTATCATAGGTTAGAGATTTCTATCCTAGTAGGAACTTGTTTCATATTAAGGTGTTGACCTCATTAAATATCACATTCTTTTCCTTTTCTTTTGTACTTAAAATATGTCCTCCTTCAATTAAAAAAATTAAAATATTCAATTGTTTCCTTTCAAAGACTCTGATGCTGGGAGGGATTGGGAGCAGGAAGAGAAGGGGACGACAAAGGATGAGAGCGCTGGATGGCATCACCGACTCGATGGACATGAGTTTGAGTAAACTCCGGGAGTTGGTGATGGACAGGGAGTCCTGGAATGCTAGGATTCATGGGGTTGCAAAGAGTCGGACACGACTGAGCAACTGAACTGACTGTACTGAATACAGATGGACTTACAGGGCGTTATTCATACACCTACTTGTATCATAGGTCAGATTTTTTTCAGATGGCAATAGGATATTTGTTGAAAAATATCATCTAAATTAAATGTTCTCTCTTTAAAATTTGTCTTAATCATATATTTGTTTATAAAGTGGTATTAATCTTTTAAAATGTCCATTAAATTTTTGTTATTGATAGCTTTGCTTTTTAATACATCATGTGATATTAATATCATAAAACAAATTAATTTAAAGTTTAATATCATAATATTTCATATTTAAATTATGAAATATAATAAGCTCTAAAATGTTATTCTTTTAAAGAAAAATAGCCTTAAAAATGTATTTTCAGCTATCCTTATCTCTTTAAGCCTTTCTTCCTTGGGTATATTTGACAAAGAGCACAATGCAACAGTGGACACTGAGCACCAGTAACATCCCTAATTTGGGGGCACTGCAGTATGAACAATGCTATCATTAAATTCTATCCACTTCCATGTAGGAATCTCTAAACTGATCATTGTAAACCAATGATAGAAAAATTTAGCTCATGATTAATATCTGTTTTATGTCTGTCAAACTAATAAAGTGAGTCACTCAGTCATGTACAACTCTTTGAGATGCCATGGACTATACAGTTCATGGAATTCTCCAGGCCAGAATACTGGAGTGGGTAGCCATTAAAATGCATTTAACTTCATGTTTTAAGAGACTAAAAGAGGCTCTATTCAGAAATTAACTTTGGTGTCTTGCCAAAGCATAATTGCTGTCACTTCAGCTGGGCTGGACCTTCTTGCTTGTCATCCCAGGCCACTTTGACAAGAATAGAGCATGCAGAAGACCATTGACATCTCTCCTTCTCAGAGTGCCAGGCCCTGGACAACTGAATAAGTCCTGCTCATTCCCTTAAATTAAGCATCATGGTGACTCAGGGCCTTCCCAGTGCGCGCTAGTGGGAAAGAACCTGCCTGCCAAAGCAGGGACATAAGAGATGCAGGTTTGACCCATGGGTTGGGAAGATCCCCTGGAGGAAAACATGGCAACCCACTCCAGTATTCTTGCCTGGGGAATCCCATGGACAGAAGAGCCTGGTGGGCTACAGTTCACAGGGTCACAAAGAGTTGGACACAGCTTTAGCAACTGAGCATGCATACAGGCATGGTGGATCAGACAGTAAAGAATCACAGTTGGGAAGATCCCCTGGAGGAAAACATGGCAACCCACTCCAGTATTCTTGCCTGGGGAATCCCATGGACAGAAGAGCCTGGTGGGCTACAGTTCACAGGGTCACAAAGAGTTGGACACAGCTTTAGCAACTGAGCATGCATACAGGCATGGTGGATCAGACAGTAAAGAATCACCTGCAATGCAGGAGATCTAGGTCCAGAATATTCCCTGGAGAAGGGAATGGCTACCCACTCCAATATTCTTGCCTGGAATATTCCATGGACAGAGGAGCCTAGTGGGCTACCATCTATGGGGTAGCAGTGGGTCAGATATGACTGAGCAAATAACACTTTCAAGCCCTATTCATGCTTTTCATTTCCCTTGCTGAAAAATTTCATTTAATTTGTTCTACTATAAGGGCTCTCACAGACAAATGGTTTTGGGAATCTAGTTATTTATCTCCCATTTATTTTCATTTTAATATAGATAATCATTAGTTATATAATGAACTTCTGAGTCATTTTCTGGGTTATACATAGACATTATAGTGACAAAAGCACTAAATATGTGAGGAGCTTACAGAATTTTATGAAGAGTTGTATAGAACCTCAGTGGCCTATTTGAGGAGCTTGAAATATGAATAAAATAATTTAACTGTGTGGCATATTGGAAATCAAAGTATCCTAAATTTTAGAATATTCAGTGGTCAATACACTTCAACAGGAAGAGGCTATTACAATCCAGGAAAATTCTAAAATAGTTACACAGAAAAAAAGAAGTACCTACATGGAAGAGCTAAAATTTGTATTTAAACAACTCCCTCTTCCAGTTATAACTCTTTCCTGGCCTTTCTCTTCAGTTCAGTTCAGTTCAGTCACAGCCGTGTCCGATTCTTTGCGACCCCATGAATTGCAGCTCGCCAGTTGTCCCTGTCCATCACCAATTCCCGGAGTTCACTCAAACTCACGTCCATCGAGTCAGTGATGCCATCCAGCCATCTCACCCTCGGTCATCCCCTTCTCCTCCTGCCTCCAATCCCTCCCAGCATCAGAGTCTTTTCCAATAAATCAACTCTTTGCATGAGGTGGCCAAAGTACTGGAGTTTCAGCTTCAGCATCATTCCTTCCAAAGAACACCAAGGACTGATCTCCTTTAGAATGGACTGGTTGGATTTCCTTGCAGTCCAAGGGACTCTCAAGAGTCTTCTCCAACACTACAGTTCAAAAGCATCAATTCTTCAGCACTCAGCTTTCTTCACAGTCCAACTCTCACATCCATACATGACTACTGGAAAAACCATAGCCTTGACTAGACAGACCTTTGTTGGCAAAGTAATGTCTCTGCTTTTCAATATGCTATCTAGGTTGGTCATACCTTTCCTTCCAAGGAGTAAGCGTCTTTGAATTTCATGGCTACAATCACCATTTGCAGTGATTTTGGAGTCCCCCAAAATAAAGTCTGACACCGTTTCCACTGTTTCCCCATCTATTTCCCATGAACTGATGGGACCAGATGCCATGATCTTCGTTTTCTGAATGTTGAGCTTTAAGCCAACTTTTTCACTCTCCTCTTTCACTTTCATCAAGAGGCTTTTTAGTTCCTCTTCACTTTCTGCCATAAGGGTGGTGTTATCTGCATATCTGAGGTTATTGATATTTCTCCCAGCAATCTTGAATTTATTATTGTTCTTGGGACATTTTGTCCAAGAGTCTCCTCTTAGGACCATAGAAGGTCAAAACTTGGTTGCAAAAAATCAGAGTGAACTAATTACTAAAATGATATCAAATATATGAATCAAACTGAAACTTATATAACATTGTAAATCAACTATACTTCAAAAAAAATAAAATTGAAACATATGAATCAAAAGTTGGCCAAGGATGGATATAAAGACCATAAAGATAGAATAAGGTTCATTAGAGGCAATCTTTGGGGTCTTTCTTATTAAAATGGATAAAAATCTAGTCCTATGTACAAGAGGAAAAAATGAATTCATCCCAGATATTAAGCAATCATCTCACTAATATGTTCAGAAAGCATCTTAGTTCCAGTCAGAGAAAAGATATTACAACTGTCCTATTCACCTTTGTTGTTGACTGTCTTAAATTTAAAAAGACAGATTTAGAGAGAAAAATGCAAAAAATAAGGTAGTAGACTTCCTCATCTCTGCCCCACAAGACTTCACTGAGCATTTTGAAGATACTTATATATATATAAGTATACTTACATATATATAAACTAACAAAATCACTCTTCAAGTTTAGCAATTAGATAAACCTAAAAACAAGGGCATCTCCGGGACTACTCTTGGATATCAAAACAAAACAAATTAACAACAACAACAAAACCCTCCTACCTGTCAATATAGGAAGAACAGGAGACACTGAATAAACAATTGCCCTTCCTTATCTTAAAAGATAAAGAACAAACTTTGTCTGATCTAATGATGAATGATGCCTCCTGTTTGACCAAAGTTTCCCTTAATGAAATAGGGAGAAATTCTCATAACAATGTCAAGAAGAAAATATTTCATTTCTAGTTCATGTTGGGATTACTGAGCTCTGACAAGTAGCTATAAACAGAAGAAGAAATTTTTATAAGGATAGCAGTTATCTTTTTGAACCATAAAGATTTTGGTGCTTTGGAAGCAAGAATGAGGCACTATTACAATTAAAGATGGCAACCATATCAAAAGTCAATTCAATGTTTTGCTTCATCCAAAGGAATTAGTTATAATTAAGATTGAAGCACATACTAAAAAACAGATTCAATACAAAATGGCAATGTTTTAGTGAATTTTAGTGCTAGATGAGCTGCTTTAAAATACATCTAGACTATCCAACAAGTTAAAAAATCAAAGCCAAAACTAAATCCTGACTGATGCCTTTAGGTCTTGATTCAGTGCTAGTTTTCATCACTGAATCCTGAAGGGCGTGGGGAGAAACTTTGGTAAAGAGTTTATTCTTTGTTCTATTCAGAGTGTCTCTCTGGTGGCATTAAGAATATCTGCTCAAATAGCCTGAAATAAAGTCTATGAAAAATGTAGTATGTTATAAACAAACTAGGATAGGAAAACTTATCATGCTAAATGGACTTTATTGGTGAGACTTTAATGAGTTGGTGAAACTTCGAGTTGGTGAAACTTCAATATGACTGCCCAGATGTCTTTTTTCTTTCTTTCTTTTTTATAACTATTCAAACTCAAATTCCTGAAACAATTTAAAAGTGAAATAAGAACATAGGCTCAAATTTTAGGCCTGTTTGAGTATATACAAATAAGGTTTATTCTACCCCTGCCTCAAATTGTTATAAATATGCTCTTAATATTATCAACCAAACATTTTCTGATTAGCTAGATGCCTCTTCATGCTCGTTCTGTCCTTTTTTCAGATTTTTTAATAATAATAATTAAAAAAAAAACTTATCTTCACAGAAACACAGAAATTTTAGACCTTACATTTTCTTTCTAGGGAAGAATCTCCTATATGTCTAGCACTAGGAGTGTCAATTTCACTCTGAGAGTAAATCAGAAACTCTATAACAGTAGGTATCACTGCCTTACCACCCTCAGTCCTCAGATAAAACAGAATGAATGAATGGTATGTCAATACTGAAACTGAAAAAAATAAATTTTGTCAGTAACAAGCCAAAGGCTTCCTCAGTAACTCTCATGGCCATTAGGTCCAACCAACAGGAACTCATAAACTATTTTCACATAAATTAGGCCCAGATATCCCATGAATCTAGAGACCTAACTCCTCTCCTTGAAGCAGTCGTTCAGAAGGCTGATCTGACCAAATATTGTAGTGGTTTCGTGTACTATTGGGTCTTCCTTCATAGCTCGGTTGGTGAAGAATCTGCCTGCAATTCAGGAGACCCCGGTTTGATTCCTGGGTTGGGAAGATCCCCTGGAGAAGGGAAAGGCTACCCACTCCAGTATATTGGCCTGGAGAATTCCATGGACTGTATAGTCCGTGGGGTCGCAGAGTCGGGCACGACTGAGCGACTTTCACTTTCACTTTCTTTCACTTTGATGTACTATATCCAATCTTATCATTAACAGGTTTGAATAGTTATTACCAAAGACAAACCACAGGAAGGACTACACGCACTTCAGCCCAGACACCTGATTTATAGAAAATGGGAACAACATAAAATTAGTCTTGAACCTCACCAGATAGTTAATTCATTCCCCCAAGGAAAATTTCTGGATATTGTTAACCACAAATGAAATGCTATAGGAAAAATTCAAGGAATTGATAAACCCTAAACATACATAAAAGACGCTTACTCCTTGGAAGAAAAGTTATGACCAACCTAGACAGAATATTCAAAAGCAGAGACATTACTTTGCCGACTAAGATCCGTCTAGTCAAGGATATGGTTTTTCCTGTGGTCATGTATGGAT
>SJYX01006757.1:342675-361340 GCA_006410675.1 Oreotragus oreotragus | reverse complement strand
TTTGCCGACTAAGGTCCGTCTAGTCAAGGCTATGGTTTTTCCAGTGGTCATGTATGGATGTGAGAGTTGGACTGTGAAGAAGGCTGAGCACCAAAGAATTGATGCTTTTGAACTGTGGTGTTGGAGAAGACTCTTGAGAGTCCCTTGGACTGCAAGGAGATCCAACCAGTCCATTCTGAAGGAGATCAGCCCTGGGATTTCTTTGGAAGGAATGAAGCTAAAGCTGAAACTCCAGTACTTTGGCCACCTCATGCGAAGAGTTGACTCATTGGAAAAGACTCTGATGCTGGGAGGGATTGGGGGCAGGAGGAGAAGGGGATGACCGAGGATGAGATGGCTGGATGGCATCACTGACTCAATGGACGTGAGTCTGAGTGAACTCTGGGAGTTGGTGATGGACAGGGAGGCCTGGCGTGCTGCGATTCATGGGGTCACAAAGAATCGGACATGACTGAGCAACTGAACTGAACTTGGATATATTTAAAGTGTAAAACTGATCAATTTTGACATGGTAAACACCCATGCTATTATTACCAAAATCAAAATAATGAGCATATCTATACCCACCAATAATTTGCACAATTTCTTTTGTTATTTCTCCCTCTAGCCCTTTACTGACTCCCCCAATTCCCACAGAGACAACAACTGTCTCTACACATTAGTTTGCATTTTCCAGATGTTCTATAAATGAAATCACATCGTTTTTGACTAGCTTATTTCACTCAGAAAATATCATTTAGAGAATTTTACTTATTGGAGTATATATCAATAGTCAATATTTTTCCTTGCTAAATAGTATCCAATTTTGTAAGCATTTTCTATATATTACTTATCCATTCATCTGTTGGTGGATATTAGGGGTATAGTGGTAAGTCTTTGAATATACATTATATGCATTTATTTCTCTTGGATAAATATATAGGGCCAAAATGTCCAGGTAATATGACTTACATATGTTTAACTTTTCAAGAAGCTATAAGAACTGTCCAACCTTCTGCATACTACTAAACTCTTCATAGGGTCAGTCTATTTAATTTTAGTCACTTTAACCGTTAGGTAGACATTGTATTTGATTCACTGCTTCCTTAGTGATTAATAGTAATCAGCATCTTTTCTTATGCTTCTCACTTATATATCTTCTTTAGTGAAGACTCACTCTTTAACTTTGTGACCCCATGATTTGCAGCACGCCAGGCCTCCNTCTATTTAATTTTAGTCACTTTAACCGTTAGGTAGACATTGTATTTGATTCACTGCTTCCTTAGTGATTAATAGTAATCAGCATCTTTTCTTATGCTTCTCACTTATATATCTTCTTTAGTGAAGACTCACTCTTTAACTTTGTGACCCCATGATTTGCAGCACGCCAGGCCTCCTTATCCATCACCAACTCCCGGAGTTCACCCAAACTCATGTGCATCGAGTCAGTGATGCCATCCAGCCATCTCATCCTCTCCCCTTCTCCTCCTTTCTTTTTTTCTAATATATGCAGTCAATGCTATAAATTTTCCTCTTTTACCTTTGTTGCACCTGAGAAATTTTGATAGATGGGGCTTTCGTTTTCATTTAGTTTAGAATATTTTTAAATTTCACACTATATCTCTTCTTTGACTTATGTGATTTTTTTTTTAGAAATGTGTTGTTTAATATCCACATATTTGAGACTTTTATAGTTTTCTTTCTGCATTGATTTCTAGTTTAATTCTATTGTGATCTTGGAGCAAACATTGTATGACTTTTATTCCCTTTAAGTTTTAAGAACTAAACAAAATATATTTTCTACTTGGAAGTTTTTTTTATATATCTGCATACTCTGATATATATCTGCATACTCTGCATACTCGGGGAAGGCAATGGCACCCCACCCCAGTACTCTTGCCTGGAAAATCCAATGGACGGAGTAGCCTGGTGGGCTGCGTCCATGGGGTCGCTAACAGTCGGACAGACTGAGCGACTTCACTTTCACTTTTCTCTTTCATGCATTGGAGAAGGAAATGGCAACCCACTCCAGTGTTCTTGCCTGGAGAATCCCAGGGACGGGGAAGCCTGGTGGGCTGCCGTCTATGGGGTCACACAGAGTCGGACACGACTGAAGTGACTTAGCAGCAGCATACTCTGAAGATATTAAATATAAAACTATAAAATCTTTACCATTCATGGGCAACTGAAATAAATTTTTTTCTGGGAAACTAGAGTTTCTATAATCATGTTGAACTTTCTTTATTCAAGTTGTACTTTTTAATATATACAATGCATATGTGTATGAATATGTAGATTCATTTTAGACTCTACCCTAGAGATCCTCTGAGTACAGAAGTCTAACCAAGTATCTTGACTGTCATAGAACGTTTGAAGATATAGGAACAGTTATTCATTAACCATTGTTTTTGACCCCAACCCCAGGCATTCCCTGTGGCTCAGATAGTAAAGCATCTGCCTTGCAATGCGGGAGACCCGAGTTTGATCCCTGGGTCAGGAAGATCCCTTGGAGAAGGAAATGGCAACCCACTTCAGTACTCTTGCCTGGAGAATTCCATGGACTGAGGAGCCTGGTGGGCTACAGTCCATGGAGTCACAAAAAGTGAGACACAACTGAGTGACTTCACTTTCCAGGCCTTCTTTATAAAAGAAGTTTATGCAATAGCCTAGGAAGGAAAGAGGTATGTAGAAAACTGAAGAATTGCTTCTCTAGAAATATCAACCCCTCTGCTGGGGACCCTAATTTTTCCTTCCCCTATTTCTGAAAAAAATATGCTTTTCCTCTTACTAGGAGGTAGAATAAGCAATGCCAGTCATAGGAGGGAACAGCTAGTAAACTAGGGGAGGAAGTAGTAAAGGGAATTAAAGTTTACCTAAGTATCAAACACTAAAACAAATCAGTGGTCCCATTTTGGAGCCTCACCAAAAACAATGGCTATGTCAGTAAAAAAAACACAGAGATGTAGTGAATTTTCCTCCATCAGTCTCATACATTTACTAGATGTAAGGAATATCCAGGGCTTTCCAGGTGGCACTAGTGGTAAAGAACTCAGCTGCAAATGCAGGTGAATTAAGAGACAAGGGTTTGATCCTGGGTGGGGAAGATCCTGTGGAAGAGAGCATGGGAACCCACTCTAGTATTCTTGCTTGAAGAATCTCATGGACAGAAGAGCCTAGTAGGCTCAGGGTTGCAAAGAATCAGACAGGAACGAGCAACTGAGCATAAACACACGTGGTTATCATCACTTCCACAGAATTTTTTTTTTTTAATCTGTGTTATTTAAGTGATCTACTTTCCAATTGTATTGTCCAATTGATTGGACAATTGATTTTCTCTTCCCTATAAATTCTTACTTATTTTCTATTTAAAGAAGTCTTTTCAATATTTCTTTTAGGTTAGTCTTAGTATTGCTGTATTCTTTTAGTTTTTGCTTGTCTGAGAAATCCTTTATTTTAAATGATAATCTTGTTGGGTAGAGTATCCTAGAGTGCAGATTGTTCCCTTTCAGAATTTGCATATAGCTTGCCACTCCCTTCTGACCTGCAATGCTTCTGTAGAGAAAGCTGCTGATAGCCTTATCAGAGTTCAAAAATTTGATAGGAGTATTGGAGAGGGGGCTGGAATTTGGGTGTGGGCGTGAGAATGTGCCCATGGGAAGGTAATACAAGTTATGTGAGAGGAATTTGAGCCAACCAAAATAATCTGGAGACTTGTGACCCCAACTCCACCCCACAGTAAAGTTTCCTGCATTGAAGATAAGTGATAATTAGAAAGATATTGACACAAAACCGACATAAAGATACTGTAAAAGAAACAACATGCAAGACAGGAAGGTAAAAAAGAAAAATGTGAAAAACACCTTGAGCATCAGAATCATTTGCCATCACATCTTGGTTTGCAAATTTTTATTTTTAAAATCTCTTTTAATTCGCTTTACAATTCATAAGGCATTCTGATTTTTCTAAATACATATTACTTTAAGATACAAGAAGACATTTCTCAGTAATAGAGAGTGACTTTTAGCTTAGTTCTGAATATGAAGTCCGAGGGAAGAGACTAAATGCCAATCAAATTTCTAAGTTCACAGATTTAGCTATTTATCGAACAGGTTTCTCTGATATACAGTAACAATTTTCTGAACCACAGTCTCTTACTTTTCTTCTTCTTTTTTTGCTTTGTCTTACGCTTTCTACTTGACTCCACATTTACAGTAAATATCTCAAGTCATAGGATATTTTATTGAAGATAGTGCCAGTTCTCTTAGGGCTCTTTCTGTATCAAGATAAAATATGCTCCATTAATGTCAGTGTCAGGAAAATAAGTTTTCTTGTTAGGCACCACTAGACTGTAGTGAAGCTTTTTTCTATGTTTTCATCTCTTCTGGACTGTGAAATCGAAAGACTGACACAGTTTAATACACACACGGAGAGACACAACAATATGTCACTAGATTTAGTGCAGGATGTAGATATTTTCCAATAAATATAGAATCTGATTTCGTTCAAGTTAGCATGTAAATATAACTGACAGCATCACTCTGATAGCTCCACATTTATTTCATACTACTCAAGCTGTATCCAAGAATACAGTGACACTTTTCAGGGCAAGGATCCTATCTATCTTACTCACTTTTAAACTTCCATGCTTTGCAAATTGGGGGACATAAAATAGGTGCTTGTCTTAGTCATCTCAGGTTGTCATAACAAAATACCATATACTGAGTGACTTAAACAGTAGACATTTATTTTTTCATAGTTCTGGAGGCTGGAAAGTGTGACATCAGGGTGCCAGCACAGTTGGATTCTGGGGAACATCTTCTCGGCTTTCAGAAAACTGTCTGCTTGCTACATCCTCATATGGAGGAAAGAGAGAGCACTGGTGTCTCTTCTCCCCAGGATGGGGGCCCCATGCTCATGGCCTCATCTGAACTGAATCACCTCCCAAAGGCTCTGCCTCCTAACACCACCACATACAGAGTGAAACCTTCAAGATGAATCTAGGGAGAAACGCATGTAGCCCTTACAGTGCTTAAATGTATTTGTCAAAGAAAGCGGAATCAAAGCATCAATGGCAGGAGTGATGAATCTTAGCATGTACGTATAGATAAGGCCAAGAAAATTGCTTAAATATGGGATCTCATTTGACTCAGTTTCATACTTGCACAATTTATATGTTGATCTCAAATCTAGTAATGTTACGTGTGCATCTTTTAATTCCCATATAAAGATGTTGACACTTTATTGTGCATATAATTTTAATGGAAGCTTTCATTAAATAGTTCATAAAGATTGTCCCACAAATATTCCAAGGATCTTCTCTCCATTTTTTTCACTTCATTTTTTCTGTATGTTCTTAATCAATCTACAATTAAATATTTTTCATGGAAGAGAGACAATGCTTACTGAGTTTTAATTCTCAAATCTATTCATACTGTTTTCTTCCAAATACTGTATAAAGTGGACTTTGCAATCCTGTTTTATGGTTGACTATTCTAATTGTTCCAAAATATAAAAATGTCTTGCAACTCTTTCAATTCCTACTATATAGATGTTGGTACTATACTGTGGATAGAATTTTAGTGGAGGGCAGAATTTATTCCTTACAGTTCACAAAATGGGGAGTTCCCAAATTACAATCTTTATTCTCTTCACTTTTACTTTAAGACTCTAACTTTCTCCATTGATTTTTGCCATCTGGTAATTTCATAACCACTTTGTTCTCCTTTCTGAGAAATTTTGAGAATTGGACAATGATATATCGTAAAGTTGGAGAAGCAGTAGAATTTGGGTGTAATTATAGACTCTGATGCTGGGAGGGATTGGGGGTAGGACGAGAAGGGGACGACAGAGGATGAGATGGCTGGATGGCATCACTGACTCAATGGACGTGAGTCTGAATGAACTTCAGGAGTTGGTGATGGATAGGGAGGCCTGGCGTGCTGCAATTCACGGGGTCGCAAAGAGTTGGACACGACTGAGCGACTGAACTGAACGGAACTGAAACAAGCCCTTGCAAATTTTTGCAAAATACCAAACTTGGACTCAGTAAAATCAAATAAAATAATTCATTCTTCCTCCTCTTTCTTCATCCAAAAAACTTTCTTTATCCAAAATACTTTATCCAATACTTTGACCACCTGATGTGAAGAGCTAACTCATTGGAAAAGACCCTAATTCTGAGAAAAATTGAGGGCAGGAGGAGAAGGGGGCAACAAAGGATAAGCTGGCTGAATGGCATCACTGACTCAGTTGACATGAGCGTGAGCAAGCTCTGGGAGACAGTGACAGGGAAGCCTGGTGTGCTGCATGTGGGCCATGAGGTTGCAGAGTCAGACACGACTTAGTGACTGAATAACAGTTGGTTCTCCTCTTTCTTTATCCAACATATGATTTCTCTTTCAGTTCAAGTTTATCACAACTAGTAACATAGGTAGGCTACAGAAATTCTAATATACTGAATTTGTGGGAGTTTATATACCCAATCAACAATTAGATAATTTTTTGGCTATAAAGAATATGTTCTAATGTTGAAACAATCAGTGTTCAAATAACCTTTTAGAGGAGAGAAAATACAAAGTCTGTTGGGAATAGAGTCTGAATTTATGATAAGAAATAAATATAGCTGTTTCCATGTCCTTTGCTCCCTGTTACACAAACAGTAGAAAAAGCAGTAATTTATATATGCCGGCTTCCCTGGAAAGGCCATGGTGCAAGCTCAACATCCCCTAATATACAGATTAAAAGATGGTTTAGTCTGTAAAGAAGTTAGTAACGGCTTGACAGATTAAAAAGCAAACACAGATTTATTTGTTATTCACCGGATAAACTATCATCATGTCAGAAAATTTTAAGTAACTATCTATGCACATAATGCTGACATTGTTCTTATGGAAAGTAAGGTGTAAATTGTGAAGGAAGTTTGTAGAAAATCTTAGGGTCACCTCTGTTTCCTTTCAAGATAATTGCAGGAATTCTGCACAGAAATACAATTGTCTGACTGCAGATATTTCTAACATTTTTTTTCATTTAGCAACCCTGCCCTAGTTTCTTTTAATAAAGAATAGCAAGTCCATGTTATTTAAGGTGTCATATATTAATTGGTTATGAAACATGCTCAGAGACTTCTTTGAGACTTGACAGTTCCCTAGCATAGCAAACACAGCCCTGTTTTACTTGCTGCAGTCAATTAAAATCTGGGTCTTCTGAGTAGTTTCTAGGTAGAGAGCCAATCTGATAGTTAATCATTAGTTCATATTCTAATGACAGAAAACATTCCTGGAGACATTTAATTTTTAGCACCAGGGGTTTTCTTGATGAAACGTTTTTTTTAAAAAAATATAAAAAGTCTTATTTTTAAAATCAGAAATGGCATCACTGACTGGTAAAATAAAGGAACAACTGAAAGGATAAGAAAAATAATGGCTGTTGACATCATTTAACAATGTATTTTAAGTGCTACTTGGAACAATAAGAATTTCTTCTACATTCAAGAAGGGAATAATATGGTGGGGCTAAAATTATTAGGCCAAATTATACTTATATTTTCAGCTTGTTTTAAAGGTGTGTCTGCATGTTTATTAATAAAAGGAGTAACATCCTTTACCAAGACTTGTTCCCAGATATATTGAATCAGAAAAAGTAAATATTTTCACCATTCTTCAAAGGAAAAATTTTAAATATCTCTCATCATGAAAACAATGAAAACAATGGCTCAAGGAAAAAGACCCATCCTTTAAATTTAGAAATCTTTTGATAATAGTCCTAATTCCATGCTGTTCTCATGTAATCTGTTTCAACTCTGTACTTTATTCACCATGGAGCACCTCAGCTTTTGTCCATCTTGTTCTACCATGAAATTAAAGGGCTAAGAAATAATATTATTACCCACCCCTAAAACAATATGTCATTTTATCAATGAACTAAATTTTATCTTTTAATGAAAGTTGCTAAATTTATTCACTCTATAAATTCATGAGAAAATATAATTGGAAACATTAACAAATTTCTTTCCTGGCATCCCTAGATCCTGGCATCAATACTACTTCTCTCTGTCCCTTGACAGCCAAGTTTTCTTTTAAAAATTATCTTGTGCTACCTCTATTTTTTTTTAAGCCATACATGCCTTCTTTCTTCAGTCTAACATCTGTTCCTTTACCTACTGACACTACTCTCATTTAGGTCACCAATAGCCTCCAGATAGCTAGATCCAAAGGACATTTTTATATCTTTATATTATTATACTCTGTGGGTTTTGACAATGTTGACAACTTGCCCTTAAATTTTCTTTTTTCTTAGCTAATGTGACAAGATTAATTCTCATATTGGAGGTCTGATTGAAACATGTATAATATCATATAAGAAACGAATTGCCAGTCCAGGTTCGATGCATGATACTGGATGCTTGGGGCTGGTGCACTGGGATGACCCAGAGGGATGATACAGGGAGGGAGAAAGGAGGGGGGTTCAGGATGGGGAACACGTGTATACCAGTGGTGGATTCATGTTGATGTATGGCAAAACCAATACAATATTGTAAAGTAATTAACCTCCAATTAAAATAAATAAATTTATATTAACAAATTTTTAAAAGTATAATCCTAAAAATAATCTCATCTAGATTCAAATGTTTTATTTTCTTCACATTACATCTCAGTAACTGAAATCATGTTGTGTATTCATCTGTCTCCTTGATTATTGTATATTTCCATTCTAGGTTCTAAGATTCATGAGAGCAAAGACTGTTCTCTTCGCCTCTTCAACTGTAACCTTCAAACCTATAACAATACCTTACAAACACAAAAAGGAAGCTAAATAAACAATGACTGATGAGTGTGAAGTAATGGATATTCAGTCTCAGACCCTTAAATTAACTAGGAAATTTCACTTAGATATTTCACAAGTACCTCAAAGTCAAGATTTGGGAACTTAATTCTGTCCTCCCTAATATGATCTTTTAATGCTTCGAGTAAATCTGAATTCCTTCGTTTCATCACCCTTTGCATCTAAAAAGGTAGATGTGGACATGGGGGTAATCATTCTGTAATTTCCTTGAATTTATTTTCTCTTATTTATTTCTGTTTCCTCTGCCTTGTTGAAACACTCTTACTACGAAAATAGGCTACTAACTGGTCTATTGTCTCCAGTCTTTATTCCATTCAATCTATTTTTCTTATGTCTAGCAATTATTAGCGTTTGTGCAAAAAGAAATGTGGAAGGATTATAAAAGTATCTTATTATGACAAAATATCATTGTAAATTTTAACCTGGAAGTAGAAAATGCCCTAAATATTGCTTTTACAAGCCCCATGTAGATATGATTTAACTGAACCATGAAAGTGTATCCATAAAAATTATCCCATCATCTATTTCATATTTATCCATTTCCTTGCCACACACACAAAAATGCCATTTCAGTTATCAGATACAAACCCAAACTCTTTAATCAAATAGGGAATAGTTCCAGACCAACTTCACAACTTAACAAATAAGTCAGAAAAACTTAACAAGGAAAGGCCTTAATGAACATAGGTTGCTCTTGCAATTAAATAGAAAAAGTCAATCATCTATTATTAACTAAATAGAGAAAGATACATGGTAACAGTGATGTGTGTGTTGTGCGTGTGTGTATGAGAGAGAGAATGTGTGACACATAAGTACACATATATATGTGGAAATTCATAAAAATAGAAAATGTGGTAGACATCTTTTTTTACTTAGCTTCCCAAAACCATTTTGCCATTTTTCTGTCAATAGTTCCCCCAGTTTTGAAGAATTACACTTTTCAGTCAAGCCATGAGGGTTTCCCATTTCCTATACATAAGCCTGAATATGTGGCCCATGCTGAGCCAATAAGAGTCTCTCTTCCTTCAAACACAGTGCTCAGCTGAGAGTTTAGGAAATCGATATAGCCCCTTATATACTTTCCCTGTAATTTTATGATTGACGATTGGAGAGTCACTATAGTATCCTGCTAAAATTATGCTAGGTGCTTGTGGAAATATTCTCTGATGATACATTTCTCTGTATATATGCACACAAAAATGTAAGCTTTTTAAAAACTAAATAAGATAATGATATAACTGTAGTTATCCAGTTTCCATGTAAAAATGTATACCTTTTATTTGTAATTACATTCTGAGCTGGTAACAGTGATGTGTGTGTTGTGCGTGTGTGTATGAGAGAGAGAATGTGTGACACATAAGTACACATATATATGTGGAAATTCATAAAAATAGAAAATGTGGTAGACATCTTTTTTTACTTAGCTTCCCAAAACCATTTTGCCATTTTTCTGTCAATAGTTCCCCCAGTTTTGAAGAATTACACTTTTCAGTCAAGCCATGAGGGTTTCCCATTTCCTATACATAAGCCTGAATATGTGGCCCATGCTGAGCCAATAAGAGTCTCTCTTCCTTCAAACACAGTGCTCAGCTGAGAGTTTAGGAAATCGATATAGCCCCTTATATACTTTCCCTGTAATTTTATGATTGACGATTGGAGAGTCACTATAGTATCCTGCTAAAATTATGCTAGGTGCTTGTGGAAATATTCTCTGATGATACATTTCTCTGTATATATGCACACAAAAATGTAAGCTTTTTAAAAACTAAATAAGATAATGATATAACTGTAGTTATCCAGTTTCCATGTAAAAATGTATACCTTTTATTTGTAATTACATTCTGAGCTACCTTTAATAGTACCTTTTCATATAAGTACTCATTTTCCTATGAGTATTGTATTGTACTTTATATGTATGCACAAATTGTCCTTCTAAAGTAGTATACCATGTTTCTCTCACATTCACATTTATAGCTGTATCCAATGAACATTTTTTGTGTGCCTGGCAATTTTTTTATATATTAGCTTGTTACTCCCCTGTTCCCAAAGTCCTGGTCAGGTAGTTACTTATTATTATTTTTATTTCTTTCCACATGAGAGAACAGAGGCTAAGAGAGATCAGGTAACTGGTCCCTGATTACACAGTAAGCAACACTACTGAGATTTGAACCCCGGCAGTCTAGCTTTAGGGGCTTAGCTTTTAACAACTGTTTTATCTCATTTATGTGTATACCTATTTCCTATGCTCTTATCATCATGCATGTCATCAGTATTTAGAATTTTATTAAACTAATAATTTAAAAAATCTCATCAATTCAATTCATTTGATGAATAGTGAGTTTGAATATTTTTGTGGCAGACTATGGGCCATTTGCTTTTTTTTTTCCCCTATGATTAATCATTCATATGTCTTTTTTATTTTCTGCTAGACTATATCTTTTCCTTACCAGTTTAAAGGATCACAGTCTGTTATATGTGTTGCTAAATGTTTTCCTTTATACTGTAATTTGTTTTTTAAATTTATTTATGATGTTTTTGTCTATAAAGACCTTTCAGACATTTTGTGCAGTCTAAAATGCCAATCATTCATTTATGATTTCTAGATTTTGCAACTGGATGAAAATTATCTACTGCAAGACAATACAAACATCTTTGCTTCTAGTGGTTTTGTTGTATTATAACGTTAAAATCTTTACAATTTTGAACAAAGCGGCCTTAATTTATGTTTACTAAAGTCGGTAATCAATTGCCCATATCTGTCAAAAAACAAATATTTTCAACTGATTTGAAATGCTACATATACCATTCAAAAATTTCCACATCCTTGGTCCTGTCCTGAACTTATTATTTTGTTCCATTGATTTATATGTCTTTTTCTAAATCAGAGCCTAATTTCTTTTATCTTTAGATATTTATAATGATTTTGACACCAGTTAAAGCAGGTCCCATCTAATTGTATCTTGTTTTCAAAATCTTTTAGCTATCCTAACAATTCTTCTATATGAACATTTTGGTTAGTGTACTTAACATTCTTACAGTACTACTTTCTACTCAGAAAGTGTTCTTTCACTCCGTACAGGGTTTTTACCTTTAAAAGCCATGTTGCATATTTCCTCCTCATATACGACCTAAATAATGATTTTCTTTCTGTTCTGATGCTTTTCTGTGTGAGTGGTCTCTTTTTCCCACACTGTATTTTCTTACTAGTTTGCATCATCATTTTGCCTGGAAGTCAGCCATCCTGCTAGACTATCATCTTAATTACAATAATTTGTAACTGAATCAATTGGGTTTTCCTGATATACAACCCTATTAACTATTAATAATGATATTTGCTCTCCTTTCCAAATCTTTGGTTCTTTATCTTATTTCTTTATCTTATCTAAAATAATTAACATAAATATTCAGAAAAGTAGTTGAATAATCTATATCCACTGCAATAATATCATACTGGGTTGGACGTGAAAGTGAAAGTGTGAGTTATTCAGTTGTGTCTGACTCTTTGCAACCTCATGCACTGTAGCCAGTCAAGCTCCTCTGTCTGTGGGATTCTCCAGGTAAGAATACTGGAGTGCGTCGCCATTCTCTTCTCCAGGGGATCTTCCTGACCTAGGGATTGAACCCAGGTCTCCTGCATTACAGGCAGATTCTTTACTGTCTGAACCACCAAAGAGGCCCCTGGTTGGAGGGTGTCCACATAGATTTGAGTCCTTCCCAGAACTTCAGAATGTGACTTCGTTTTGAAATAGATTGCAGAGATAACTAGTTAAGATGAGGTCACACAGGAGTAGGGTAGGGCCTTAATGCACATCACTGGTGTCCCGTAAGAAGAAGAGAAGGAGACACAAAGATAGAGGCTAAGGGGGAAATACCTTGTGAAGACACAGGCAGAGACTGGAGTTTTACAAGTCAGGGAATGACAACGTCAGATCTCCAGAAACTAGAAGAAAATCATGAAGCATTCTCCCTCAGAGGTTCCTGTAGAATCCAACCCTACTGACACCTTTATTTTAGACTTCTAGTTCCAGAACTGTGAGGAAATAAATTTTTGCTCTTTCAAGCCACCTAACTTGTGGTACTTTGTTGAGCTAAACCTAGGAAACTAATACAAATATTGACTACAGCTTTTGCTAACCAAAAATGACACCTTTAGATTTCTAAAGATTTTCTTTATCAAGTTCAGGAGATGTCTTTCTTTTTCTCTTTTACATGAAATTTGTATCTTATTTTCCCCTTTATTGTGTTAATATTTAACATCATGTTAGTTGCACAGTTGTGCCTGACTCTTTATCACCCTGTGGACTGTAGCCCACCAGGCTCCTCTGTCCGTGGAATTCTCCAGACAAGAATACTAGAGTGGGTTGCCATTTCACTAAACAAGTCTCCACCTCTCCCTGCATATACAGCTCTTTACAACATGCTTTTGAAGCTCCTGCCAGTAAGAAGATGAGTCAATTTCTCTCTACTTTGAATTTCTGCTGTATATATGCCTTACCTTGTCCAACAGAACAGGGAAAAGACAACATTTTTCAGTTCTGAGCCTATGCCTCAAAAGAATTTGCCTTCTTCCATTCTTCCTCTTGAAACTTGGCCACCACAGTCTGAGCACATCTGGGCTAGGCTGGTGAATAATGGATTTTGTCTGAGCCAAAAAAAGCCAACTACCCATTGAGTAATGACATTATCAGCTGCTAGCTAACCAGAGGGGCGTAAGTGAGTCTAGTCAGAGTTAGGCAAGCCTGGCCCAGAGCTAGAGCAATGATCAGGTGACTCAAGGACTCAGGAGGAATAGTCAATGGTTGTCATTTTGGGGCAACTAAGATTTGGAGTGATTTGTTATGCAGCAATGTTATAAATAAAAATAAATACATATACTAAACATAAGTGACTATATTAAAAATATATATATAAACTATATTAGCAATATAATACAACTGATACAAATATAAAGTTTATCCGTAGATTTTATAAAATTAAACCTCCTTGATTTCTTACTAAATAAATGGTCATACTATAGAAGTGTAATAAAACAGTGCTAGATTCAGTTCAGTTAAGTTCAGTCACTCAGTTATGTCCGACTCTTTGCAACCCCATGAACCACAGCACGCCAGGCCTCCCTGTCCATCAGCAACTCCCTAGAGTTTACCCAAACTCATGTCCATTGAGTCAGTGATGCCATCTAACCATCTCATCCTCTGTCATCCTCTTCTCCTCCTGCCTTCAATCTTTCCCAACATCACGGTGTTTTCAAATGAGTCAGCTCTTCACATCAGGTGGCCAAAATACTGGAGTTTCAGCTTCAACATCAGTCCTTCCAATGAATACCCAATACTTTAGGATGGACTGGTTGGATCTCCTTGCAGTCCAAGGGACTCTCAAAAATCTTCTCCAACACCACAGTTCAAAAGCATCAATTCTTCGGCACTCAGCTTTCTTTATAGTCCAACTCTCACATCCATACATGACCACTGGAAAAAACATAGCCTTGACTAGATGGACTTTTGTTGGCAAAGTAATGTCTCTGCTTTTTAATATGCTATCNACAGTTCAAAAGCATCAATTCTTCGGCACTCAGCTTTCTTTATAGTCCAACTCTCACATCCATACATGACCACTGGAAAAAACATAGCCTTGACTAGATGGACTTTTGTTGGCAAAGTAATGTCTCTGCTTTTTAATATGCTATCGAGGTTGATCATAACTTTCCTTCCAAGGAGTAAGCATCTTTTAATTTCATGGCTGCAATCACCATCTGCAGTGATTTTGGAGCCCAAAAAAATAAAGTCTGACACTGATTCCACTGTTTCCCCATCTATTTCCCATGAAGTGATGGGACCAGATGCCATGATCTTTGTTTTCTGAATGTTGAGCTTTAAGCCAGCTTTTTCACTCTCTACTTTCACTTTCATCAAGAGGCTCTTTAGTTCTTCTTCACTTTCTGCCATAACGATGGTGTCATCTGCATATCTGAGGTTATTGATATTTCTCCCAGCAACCTTTATTCCAGCTTGTGCTTCATCCAGCCCAGCATTTCTCATGATGTACTCTGTGTATAAGTTAAATAAGCAGGGTGACATATACAACCTTGATGTACTCCTTTTCCTATTTGAAACCAGTCTGTTGTTCCATGTCCAGTTCTAACTGTTGCTTCCTGACCTGCAGATAGGTTTCTCAAGAGGCAGGTCAGGTGGTCTGGTATTCCCATCTCTTTCAGAATTTTCCAGTTTATTGTAATCCACACAGTCAAAAGCTTTGGCATAGTCAATAACTAATATTTTATAATAAAATTTTAAATTTCTGTTCCATAACAGAAAACCTTATGTTTCCAGTCAATAAAATATTTTAAAATGATATTAAAACTCAAATGATGCTTAAAGTGATAAATGCATCCTTTATAATTTAAATATTATTGTTACAACTGCCAAATATAACTTTTACTTTACCATTGCTGAATCCTCATTACATGAAAGGGACCTTATGTCATTTTTTCATTCTGTAAAGACCAAAGCCCAAATAAATGAAGTAGCTTGTTCAAGAGCAAGCTATTAGTAAGTATTGTAGCTGGGTTTAAACTCTTATGTGAGTAATCTCAACACTTTATTTCTGGACCACTTTGAGGAGGTCTGGAGAATGAAAGAAGATCAGAGAGATAAAGTTGGATTGCTTTACATCCACATCATAATTTTCTGAAAATCAAAAGCCTCCCTCTATATTTTCACTGTTCTAGGGGTAAAATACCTGATTTTCTCTAACATGGGGTTCATGCTGTTGCTAAGTTGCTTTAGTCGTGTCCGACTCTGTGTGACCCCATAGATAGCAGCCCACTAGGCTTCTCTGTCCCTGGGATTCTCCAGGCAAGAATACTGGAGTGGGTTGCCATTTCCTTCTCCAATGCATGAAAAGTTAAAAGTACATGGGATCCATGGTTACTTTTTTATAAACATGCTTAATATTTACTCTACTTAATTTAACTGGATTGTCACTATTAGCAGAAAAATCTGGACTCATAAAAATGTACTGAGTTTGTAAAACACAGTAGCCATTTTTAAGTCCATGTCTATGATTTGAATAACACCTGTATAAAAATAAAGTTGGTGAGTAAAAGCTTTCTACTAAAGTCAGTAAATATCAGAATATTAACACTTGATGCCAATAAGGTCACAAATAATTAAGCCTTACTGGGATACAGTATATAAAATGATAAGATAATTAAAAAATAAGCTATTGTTATGATTGATTAGTAAAAGTTATAATTGATCAATGCATGCAGAATTATCTGTTCTAGAAAAAGTCACAATATAGTTGACATCATGCAATCTTTAGGTTGAAGCCATGAGCAACCATATCAATAGCATACGTTAGTGCCTAGGAAGGGATTCACATTGTAAATCCTATATGAAAAGGCAGTGATTATTCTAGACTAGGATAGACGGAATGGTGGGATAATTATAGAAGAGGTAGGATTTGAGCTGAGTCTCTGAAAAAGTTAGAACTTAGAGAAAGCCATGTAAGAGTGTCTTATTAGGGGGAATGACACATGTCAGAAATGACAAATATCTCTGAGAGTCTGTCCCCACTCCAGAGTCCATGGCACACATTACTGATCTGTGGCTGTTTCGTCTTCCTGAATTAAGAGGCAATCTCACAACGCCCATCAATAGACAGCTGTGAATCAGAGAGGGCACACAGAGAAAACTTTCTGTCAGTCCATGGTGGGTAAAAAATTATGTGTGGAGTAAAATAGAGAAACAAAAGTAAATTTATTTGACTGAAGTACAAAGAGTATGGGGAATACTAATTGGAAAGTTTATAAGCACTAATTGGGGATGCTTGGAGTTTGGGTTTTTCTCATGTACAATGGGAAATGATTAAAAACTTCAGCAAAAAAGTAAATTAGGGAGCAACTGAGGACAGGGAAATCAGAGGAGGACTGTCACATTAATCCTGTAATGAGAAAGTGAAGGAAAAAGGCATTAATGGAAAAAAAAGATACAATGATAAAATGCATAGTAAAAAAGAATTGTCAGAGAAGTCTCTCAGTTGTGTCCGACTCTTTGCGACCCCATGGACCATAACCTACCAGGCTCCCCTGTCCATGGGATTTTCCAGCCAAGAGTTTTGGAGTGGGTTGCCATTTCCTTCTCCAGGGGATCTTCCCGACCCAGCGATCGAACCCGAGTCTCCCACATTGCAGGCAGACGCTTTACCATCTGAGCCACCAGGGAAGCCCAAGATTAGTTTTTACGAACAAAATAATGATCAGTTAAGATTTATTGAATTCTGACTATGTCCACGATTCAAAACAAATAATTTAAATGTGTTATCTCATTTGACCCTCGTTGATAACCAACGAGATAAGGTAAGTATCTTCCATATCTCCATTTCACAAATAGAGAAACAAAGGCTGTATACTAAGAATCTGACATATTTTGAAAACTAAATAATACACTGAATCTATGGAACTAGCTTTGGTTATAGAATAGCCTTTTATTTGACTTTAGTTCTCAGTTTAACCTTACACGTCGCTCTGATCTCTCTGTTAGCATCTATAGACTCCTACTTTGTGAATGTTTACAACAGTTTCCTCTGAGAAAAGAGTGTGGAATTTGTTCAATTTCAGATTTGATTTTCAACAGAAAGTCTATTACATTTTAAACTTAAAAATACAACCTATAGCTACAGCTGGGCATACTTATAATAATTTTTGTCACCTACATTTTTTGATTCATTATCTCTTTTTTAAAAGTGTTTTGTTTTTCCTTATTGGCTACAGACTTAAATAGTACCAAAGTATTTTGTGCCTACTATGTTCCAGCCACTGGGCTAAGCACTTGGCATATGTAATCTCTCTGAAGCCTCACAAACTTTAATTAGGTGAGTAGAGATACTTACTGCAATTACACAGATAAAGAACCTGAAGTCTAGAGTGTTTAAATAACTTACCTGATGTGAAATACAGAAGCCAGGGGTCGAATTTAGATTTCTATGGCTCTAAAGCACAAAGCCTATTTCAGGGAACTAAATTCTATCTTCTCAAAATTATACTGTGCCAAATACACATTTAGAGCACACTAGTGCTTAATTCATTTTGACAAATCTACCTCTTCTTAGAACCAGAGGCACTAAGTAAATACCAAGAAATTCAGCTTTTAGTGGGTAATTGTTATACATTCTTGGCTCCGTGATAAGCACTTGAGGCATGTGATAACATTCATTCTTTCTTTTATTCCACATTATGCATTGAGCATTGTTCTGAGTGCTAGGAAAGCAACAGAGAATAAAACAGATGAAGTCCACCCTCTCTTATGGATAAAAGGAAATAGGTGTACACATATACAACAGTCCTTGTTTCTCACTGTTGTCCAGTCGCCAAGTTGTGTCCAACTCTTTGCTACTCCGTGGACTGCAGCAGGCCAGGCTTTCCTGTCCTTATATACATTAATTTTCAAAAGGCAAGGTTTACCTAAATAATACCGGTCTCACAATAAAGTGATTCAAATTTCAGATGCCAAGGACAAGGTTAGGGTAGGGACACAACGAGTAAATGCTTAAAATAAAAACTTCATTGCTAACTCTTCAGTAAACAAATTTCTATATAAATAAGAGTTGCACAGTTGAGTGATAGATCACATTAGTTTTTTCAGTATTTGTTGGTGATTGATCACAGTACATTTTAATTTAATTTCACATATCGGTAGCAAAACTTTGTTATTTATTGTTATTTGATAGGAAAGGTCTTGTTTCCTAGTGAGGCATTCAGGTAACATTGTTCAGTTCAGTTCAGTCGCTCAGTCATGTCCAACTCCTTGCGACCCCATGAATCACAGCACGGCAGGCCTCCCTGT
>SJYX01006757.1:299425-342250 GCA_006410675.1 Oreotragus oreotragus | reverse complement strand
GGCGCTCAGCTTTCTTCACAGTCCAACTTTCACATCCGTACATGACCACAGGAAAAACCATAGCCTTGACTAGACAGACCTTAGTCGGCAAAGTAATGTCTCTGCTTTTGAATATGCTATCTAGGTTGGTCATAGCTTTTCTTCCAAGGAGTAAGTGTCTTCTAATTTCATGGCTGAAGTCACCATCTGCAGTGATTTTAGAGACCAAAAAAATAAAGTCTGACACTGTTTCCACTGTTTCCACTGTTCGATGGAGAAACAGTGGGGAAATAGATGGGGAAACAGTGGAAACAGTGGAAACAGGTAACACTGTACAACTATGGATAATCAAAAGCAGGAATTGGCCAACAAAGATGAAAGTGCTACAAAGAAATGTAAGTGTGGCTGGTCAGGAATCTCCATAAGGGTCATACAGTTACCCTTTGAGTTAAGTTAAAAACCTCCTGCCCCATTTTATATGTGTTTAAGTCCAAGAAACAAGGAAGTACTAGGCATGGTCACACAGATATCAAGTGCCAGGGCTTGAAATCAAGCTTCTGATTATCTAAAATTTTAGTCCATATTCTTTTCAGTATACTGAATATGTTTCACACAGGATTTCTAAATGTGTGAAGGTTGAATGTATATTTATGATGGAGAAACAGTGGGGAAATAGATGGGGAAACAGTGGAAACAGTGGAAACAGGTAACACTGTACAACTATGGATAATCAAAAGCAGGAATTGGCCAACAAAGATGAAAGTGCTACAAAGAAATGTAAGTGTGGCTGGTCAGGAATCTCCATAAGGGTCATACAGTTACCCTTTGAGTTAAGTTAAAAACCTCCTGCCCCATTTTATATGTGTTTAAGTCCAAGAAACAAGGAAGTACTAGGCATGGTCACACAGATATCAAGTGCCAGGGCTTGAAATCAAGCTTCTGATTATCTAAAATTTTAGTCCATATTCTTTTCAGTATACTGAATATGTTTCACACAGGATTTCTAAATGTGTGAAGGTTGAATGTATATTTACCATGTATGACATGTATCTTAAATGACTTCAGTTGATAGACGATAGCACAGCTACAGTCTGTACTTAATATAATCTATATTTAGTACAGCTACCTGGTGTGTAAGAATCTGCCTGCCAATGCAGGAGACACGGGTTCAATCCCTGGGTTAGGAAGATCCCCTGGAGAAGAAAATGAAGGAAACCCACTCCAGTATTCTTGCCTGGGAAATCCCATGGTCAGAGGAGCCTTGTGGGCTACAGTTGATGGGGTTGCAAAAGAGTCAGACACAACTTATCGACTAAATAAAAACAACAACACAAAATAATTCATATCTAATCTTTGCTGATTGAGAAACCCACACTGCACAATAAATTTTTCTAGTCTCAGTAAACAAGTCTTTTGGAAGCTCACTGCTGACACTATTTCAGTTATTCCATAGTGTATTTTATTGGTCAAATATTGGCATGCAACTATAGGACAGGACTTCCCTGGTGGCTCAGGCGGTAAGGCATCTGCCTACAGTGGGGGAGACCTGGGTTTGATCCCTGGGTCAGGAAGATCCTCTGGCAAAGGAAATGGAAACCCACTCTAGTACTCTTGCTTGGAAAATCCCATAGACAGAGGAGCATAGTAGGCTACAGTCCATGGGGTTGCAAAGAGTTGGACACAACTGAGCGACTTCACTTCACCATAGGAAAGAAAGAGTACGTGCTTAAGCTAACACGTACGTCCCCAAGTTTTCCATTTAGAAAGAAAAGAAAATCATACAGCCACACATCTTCACAAAGGAGAGTGACTGTAGATAGTAGTATAAGAACCTTGAGAGATGTGGATGGAGATACATTGTGATTTCAGAATATTCCTTTGTCCAGATGGGAAAATCAAAATCTGGTAAAGATCTCTAACTTTAGAGAACAAAAATTGGTCTTTTATTTCTTTGCTTTTAATGGTCTTTAATTTCCTCACATTTAAAAATCATTAGTAATCATGCAATCATCAGAACACTTCAGCAACTTCCTAACTAGGAAATGTAACACCTACTTTTGCTACTGTTAGCTTCAGTAGTTCAAAGAAAGCAAAGTCAATAGCAATTAGAGAAGAAAACCTTTGAGAAAGGGAAAGATAGCTATAAAACAGCTAATTGTTTCTCTTAAAATCTACTCCCTCAGTACCTCCAAAAGCTAATGAAATGTCATTTCCCCATGACAAGTAGCCCACAGGTCTTTCTGTTCTTGGGAAGGAAAAAAGGCATACTGTGACAACATATGTAATACCCTTCATTATTGAAACTTGCATTATTCTAATGTTTCTGGCTTACAATTAATGTGTAAGTGATTCTAGAAGCTTAACTTCTATCCCCTATTTGTTGCTTAGCAACAATCAAACTAAGTGAAACACTGCTAGGGTACCGACTATGGGTCATGTTGGGGAAAGCTGCTTGGAAATTATTGTTGGGATTGCTCTCTCTGGAGTCCTTTAAGCATTTGTCTCTATGTATAATTTACTTGAAACGAACTTGCTTTGCTAATGGGAAAACCTGGATAAATAGATCTGGGCCCACGTGAAAATAGCTCTTCTGTAGCCTCTTACTATAATAAATATGACAATTATTTTTCAAGAGCACATTTAATTCCACTCTCTCTAAGGGTTTCTTGCTTAAAAACAAAAATCAGTTTTAATTGATCTCTTTGATGCAAAGACAATGATTTTGTTCTTTCCTCAAGTCTCAGCAGAATCTACAGGTGTAACTCTGGGCATTCAGTATGGTCACAGGAACATTCCTGTGTGTCTAATCCACACATTCAAAGTGAAGTAAGGGATTGTTGTAAACAGTCTTCTGTTTCTTGAAAATGATCAACCTAAATTAGTCTTCGTGCCAAAGGGATACATTTTGAGGTAGCAAAATGTGCTTCTATACATGTCTTTACAATAGAGACCCCAGAGCACTTGCTTGTTCCTTCTGCTACGTGAAAACATAGCAAAAAGGCTGTCATCTATGAACCAGAAACTGAACTCTTGCTAGACTCTAAATGTGTCAGAGCGTAAATGTGCCAGCCTCCAGAATTATGAGAAATAAACTGCTTTTGTTTATAAGCCACCCAGTCTATGATATTTTGTTATAGCTGTCCAAACTGACTAATACAGGGATAAAGCCAGTTATTCAAAAGAATTCAGGCCCAAATCTCTTCCAATAAATCACAAAGAAGATTAAGACAAATGTATGTGGTTTTGCTGTGCTGAAATTGTCCAAATAATTATGTAAATGTGCACATTAACTTCATGACTATTTGGGACCTGACCAGCTCAAATACTGCCTTTGACAGCCTAAAGGCTGGAGAGAGAAATTTGACCTGAATGGAGACTAAGTCAAATGCCTGTAAGGTTACATGAGTCTTTCTACCTTTCACTCCTGAGCTACCACTTTATATGGTAAATTGGTATTTGTCATATATACTAGTTTACATGATCAAAATTGAGATATGCAAATACAAGTGATAGTCTCAAGGCAAGGAGTCTGGACATGCAGATGCCCACTCTACATGGAACTATAAAAACAGAAATAGGGTATTCAATTGAGTTGATTTTGTTAAGACTTCATTTAAATATTTAAGTATGGTAAACAAGTTATTTTTTTATCTCTTTTATATTTGGAGTGTAATTTTTTAATTCTACTATTTAAACGAAAATTATTTTCTTCGTCATCTTGTTTATGATTATGTTACTAATATTACTAATAATTATGTTAGTAAATTAAATGTTATGAATGTTAGATAATGCATGCTACTGCTACTGCTAAGTCACTTCAGTCGTGTCCGACTCTGTGCAACCCCATAGACGGCAGCCCACCAGGCTCCCCCGTCCCTGGGATTCTCCAGGCAAGAACACTGGAGTGGGTTGCCATTTCCTTCTCCAATGCATGTAAGTGAAAAGTGAAAGTGAAGTCGCTCAGTTGTGTCCGACTCTTAGCGACCCCATGGACTGCAGCCTACCAGGCTCCTCCATCCATGGGATTTTCTAGGCAAGATTACTGGAGTGGGGTGCCATTGCCTTCTCCATAGATAATGCATAGCAAGTGGTTACCCCAATTTATAGTACCTTAAGTGTTCTGTTAGATATAAAACTGTAACATCAAAGTGATTTTGATCCTTATCCAGCATTGGAAAAAGCAATGTTTTATCTATATTGTATCTAGAGTGTTGCTAAAATTCAATGATAAAGATGTTCTTTATTCTGGTATTAATATCATTTGATAGTATGTCATTCTCTTATGAGTTTCCATATAGAAATAGCCTAAAATAGAAGAGATTTTAAATACATGCTATGAAAAGACTGTGTATATGAAAATCCAGTCATGCAACTACAATTAACTCCACACTTAAATTTATCTTGTTAATTAAAGATTTAAAGGAAATCTAGAGTAGGTGTAACTTGAAAGAACTGTCTATGTTTCTAATGCTGTCTACTGAAGTGTGACTGTTTGCCTTGGACATTTGAATTTACTATGGCAAGTGTAATCATCCAAAGGAGAAGATATCAAGCTCTCATAACTAATCAGATTAACCATATGCTATCACTTAGCTTTCTTTATCCTAATTATTTACTCATGCCAAACAACCTTTCCATTACAATTTGGCTTCACATGTAAATGTGTCCAGAAGAGAGAGCATGCTAGATAACTGACATGATATTGTATTATTTATCATTTGAAAAGTTATATCAGTATATATATGTATATTATAATTATATATATGTATGGGGCTTTTGTATTGATTTTATACCTATATTACCAATTAAGCTTGATTATCTTATTTTATAATATGAACATAATTGTTTAATATAAGCTCAACTAAAGTCATAGAGCTGCCAAATACAATTGTATCTCAATCTTGGTGACCATCAGTTTCACCATGGGAATTTTACGAAGCAGACACTCAGTGGAATCCCCTCCAGGAATTCTGACTAATGAGGTCTGAAATGATGCATCTCTACTTTAACTAGATTTATTTCTGGCATAATGGAGTGAGTAAAGCAACATGCTTTCTCTCCAAAAATCCAGCTAAATCCAAAGCATGCAGAAATAATGAAATAATAAAACCTATATGGGAGATAAATGAACTAGAATACATAAAACAGAAGAAAACATAGTGAATTAAAATTAAAAGTCGTTTCTTTGAAAATATCAACAAAATTGACAGACCGTCAAGAAAATAAACGATACAAATTTTCAAAATCAGCAGTAAAGAAGGAAATATTACTATTTAACTATAGATATTAAAAGGATAATAAAAATATATTTTTCTTTATTAACCCAGTTGACCTCTTAGATAGTCTAATAAAAATTTTAGCATACTTTGTATTTGAAGATATACTATAGTGATTTCTTTACTGTCCAGCATTTTTACACATAGTTTTATTTTTTAACACTAAAAATAACAACTGCCAGATCTCTTTCCTCAAAGAAATGCAAGGGTTTTGCAGTTCATACCTTCACACCATGGGTTCCAATAGACAGTTTGTCTATAATGTTTCTTGTTCTAATAAGATTAGCATCATTTGGCCACTGGAAAGTGTATGAGTACATAGTTTTGTATTAATAACTTACAGGTAGGTTTTTACATTTAGAAATATGACAAGTGTCTGTTTTCATTTTAATAGTATTTTACAGGCTTTTCCCACTGTGTTCGACTTTCTTATTTTTCTCTAATTTCTATTCTGAAAATTTAGATTTGGAGTCCAATTTGATGTTTTCTCTCTGATTTATTCTTTTGTTACAAGCCTTGAAGGTGATTAACTTTCTTTGCCTGGCTGCGTGTTTGGCTTCCAATACCAGCATTGGGAAACATCAGGAGAGCAATTTTTTGTGACTATTTTTTCAACTTACTCAGTTTTCTCTTTCCTGATGATTGCAGTCAAGAATTGCCACTCATTTCTGCGAGATTGCTCTCCTCTTCTTTTCAAGCTCCAGCTCACTTGCCAAGATAGTAATTCTGTTTCCCTCCAGGGTAAATTCCTTATTAGAAGAAATTTTATGTAGCTCTGACATTACCAGTGGTTTTTAAAAACTTTCTAGCTGTTTCTAGGCTAGCTCTTAATCAGTCGATAATGGGTCAGAGTGTTCACACTTCACAATTGGTGACATCAGGTGTTCAAGGCCAAGAGAGTTAAAAAAGAAAATGAACTCTTTTTGGTGAAGAATTTCAGATACCAAGCCTCCAATTCTGCTTAATCCATGTTATTTGAAGTTAGTTTAAAAGCAAAATTCTCTTCCACCCAGCATAGATAATTTAAAATCAGAGGGATCAGTTTTTCAGAATATAGATAGAACTGCCCTACAAAAGTGAGGAAGTATTGCTTCATTAAAAGAATTGTGACTCTGGTAATTGCATGAGTGGTAATATAAGCTGATGATGTGATGTGTTGTGTCTACATCACTAGGATTATTTTGACAGCACTTGAAGTACTTAAAGTAGGAATCAATACTTTAAAGAGTTTTATTTAAAATTTCAGATATCATTATAGAAATATACAGCAAGATGAATTTGAGTAAACTCCTGGAGCTGGTGATGGACAGTGAGGCCTGCTGTGCTGTAGTTCATGGGGTCTCAAAGTTGGATACAACTGAGCGACTGAGCTGATTGTGTTGTGTCTACATCACTAGGATTATTTTGACAGCACTTGAAGTACTTAAAGTAGGAATCAATACTTTAAAGAGTTTTATTTAAAATTTCAGATATCATTATAGAAATATACAGCAAGATGAGTTTGAGTAAACTCCTGGAGCTGGTGATGGACAGTGAGGCCTGCTGTGCTGTAGTTCATGGGGTCTCAAAGTTGGATACAACTGAGCGACTGAGCTGAACTGAACTGAACTCCTCCCACTACATGAGGACATAGTGAAAAGGCCATTTGCAGTTTGGGAAGTACACACTCACCAGACACTGAATGTGTCACCACCTTGCTCTTGAACATTCCAGTTTTCAGTTCTATGAGAAATAAGTTTCTATTGTTTAAAAGCTACCCAGCCTATGATGTTTTTGCTATAGTCATATGAACGAAAACAGTTCTTTTGAAAGGGCCACTGCCAATTGTTTGATTGGATTGTGAAGGAAGTAACATCACCTCTCTTTACATAAAATATGAGCTTCTTTAAAGGACCTATAATGTACCAAGACCTTTGCAACTGTCACAGGAATGTTCTGTCTTTCTTGAGTTATAAGTAGCACAGGCTTTTGACCTGGAGTTCAATTATATCCAGACTTGTCTCCTGAATTGTATAACACTAAGGGAAATTGAATTGGTGTCAAAGACTATGCAGATTCTGTGTAAACGCATCAGTGAAAGTGGCTGAAAGTGGCTGAAACATAGTGGGGGCAGTGTGCCCAGGGGTCACCGGTGGGATGATCCTTTTGGAAAGAGAGGTTAGGCTGTCACTTCTGAGCAAACGAGTTTACTAATTCCAAAGAGGTGGACACGACTGAGAGACTGAACTGAACTGAGAATTTAAATTAGTTAAATTTCACCCAAGTGTTCCTCTACTCTGTTATTGGGCTTGTATTTGTAAGTGAATATCTCCTTGGTAATTTAACTATGTCAGTTCTATTTTAGTAGCTTCCTTTTTTAAATAAAATGCTGAATTTAATAATATATCTTTCTGTGCTGCTTTTAGTTCCCAAACAAAAATGAGTATGTTATTGCAGCAATATTTGACTGTCCCAAGAACTTAAAAACAAGGGAAGTAAAGTTGGCCTCCAGGTCCTAAGCTATGAAATAAGTACGTAATGCACAATCAATGTGTGTGTTAGTTGCTCAATTGTGTACAGGTCTTTTCGGTCCCATAGACTGTAGCCCTGTAGCTCATCAGACTCCTCTGCCCATGGAATTTTCCAAGCAAGAATATTAGAGTTGGTTGCCATTTCCTTCTCCAGGGGATTTTCCGTACCCAGGGATCGAACCCAGATCTCCCAAATTGCATGTGAATTATTTACTTTTGGAGTTACCTGAGAAGCATAATCAATGCATAGACATATTAAAGAACTAGAATGAGTCCAGAGCTAGTATGGCCAGGATAATAGACAGATCCAGATTAATTCAGCCAAAAAAAAAAAAAAAGAGAGAGAGAGAGAGAAAGAAATAGTCAGCAATAGAGTCTTAGGTAAAGGAGGGGCTAACTAGAAATGTTCATCTAAATTCACCTGTGATGGAGAGTAACCTGGCTCAGCAGTGTGACATATTCTTCCTCATGTCAGGAATATTGACATTTTCTGTTCTTCTATTCCCTAATTAAGATTTTGATTATAGGTTGACTTCCCATGTAGTACTGTTAAAATCAGAGGCTGAGGTGCTCAGAGTACAGATTTATACAGGCAGTTTTACAATTATTTCACTGTCAGTTATTATATTGACAGATTAGAGAGTACATATTCAGAATGTATACACTTGTATCTGTTCCTTCCAAGGCTAAGGGCCATATCTTACACAAGGCTGTTAGTTACATATATGTTGTCTAATAATACATGATGTGTGATCCATGACTTCTCTTGGCCACTCATAGTTGATATCTCTGTGGCAGCAGCACAAATGCCTCACACTCCTCTATCTGCAAGTCCATACAAATAGGTTTCCACACCACTGTGCTTAGCCTGGGCTCAGTGAATGGACTGGTTGAAGAATAAGAAAACAAGATAAAAGTGGATTCAGTGGAGACTGGACTCTCAAAGGGCAGCAATCATATGTAAGAAATGAACCTAAGAGAATTCCCTGAAGATTCCAGTGGATAGGACTCCATGCTTTCAGTGCCAAGAGCACTTTAGATTCCTGGTTGGGGAACGAAAACCCCATAAGCTGCAAGGTGTGACCAAAAAAAAAAGAAAGAAAGAAAGAAAGAAATGACCAAAGCCTAGATAGATAAACAATATAAGATTACACAAATGTGATAATAACACATAGTATCAATGCCCACTTATATTGCATAAGCAAGCAGAGAATAAAGAAAATGAAAAGAAATTCTGCTTCTGTTTGAGAGAGCAGGAAAGAACTGTCTAACATACCCACATCGCTGCAATTAGGGAAAAAACTAATGATCATTTTGGGCAGAAAGGACACTTGTGATGACAGTATCCTGAGGCAAAAGGTTCCATGATAGCCCTGATTTTCAAAAACCTTTTTGAACCTTCTAATTAGATGATGCTTCATTATGTTCAACATGCCTTTTTCTATAATTTAATTGAGTAGAGTATGTGGATCCTAATTCATTAAGAGCATTCCTCTGGCAATTTCATATCTTATTATTATTCAAGTAAAATGCATTTTTTAACCAGAAAAGTTCTTAAGATAATTTACCAATATCCATTTCTCTATAAAATATATTTCCATATAATGATATTTGTCCTGTTCTATAGCATAAGGCTTTGCTAACCTCAAAAGTTATCATTTAACAAGTATTTATTTAACACTTGCTATGTATATGGGTAGGATCACCCTGATTTACAATTCCTGGGGCACTATCAACACCACCGAATAGCACGTTAGAGTTGTACAGTGTGAAAGCTTCATGACCGTAGGTGCAAGCTGATAGTATTCTCTGCTGAAAGCTCTGAGTGAAAAATCCTGGGCGGGGGGCCTGAGCTCTGCCCAAGAGATTGTAGCTCTCAAATCTCCATGATACCTGCTATATATATGTCGGGGTCCAGCCCCGGTGGATCCAAGGTGATTCGAAGGTGGGGATGGAGTCGGCATCCTTGGAAAAATACATATTTAATTACAGATATATAGAGAGATTAGAAACGGATAGTGTAGTAGGAAAATTAGTGGAGAAAAAGAGGCTGAATAACTTGGTTTACATGGATTAGCACCCATGCTCCAGATAGGAATTCAGCCAGAAAAATGGGGAGCAAGAAAGAATGACATGAGGGAGTCAGTCTTTCCAGGAACTGATTCCATTTCTTTATTTTTCAGGTTTTCTTATATACCTTTTGTTACATATAGGGATGCATACAGAGTTATGCGGGGGTCAGCAGTCCTGGTCCTGACCTTTATCAAAATCAGGTGCTTTACATTAAAAAAAAAAAAAAAAAAAAAGTCTTAGGGGTTTTACCTCATTTTTTGGCCACGAGATCTGCTGACGTTTTATGATCCTTTCTTTCTGATAACCAAAAAACTTATTTTTTCCAAGGGTGTTTTTTCTTAAACCAGGCACCACCCTCCAAATAAAGTTGCATTCCTATAGGGTGAGGGTGTAGTGAGTTACAATCAAGAAAGGAATTTATTTAACCCAAGGTTAACATGATTAATCTTAAAGGTTAATACTTATTTCTCCTATATGCTNAATGGGAAACTATACTCAAATACATAAAAACTGGATCACTCTGCTGTATGCTTAAAACTAACAAACATAATAAAACAACCATGTTTCAAAACTCTTTTATAAAAGACTCAATGATAGGCTAGTTTACTGTAATGTGTATTTGTCTCCCATTAAAGTTCATATATTGGAATCCTAACCCTCAATATGATGGTCTTAGAAGATGGAGAGTTTGGGAGGTAATTGTCATGGTGGTAGAACATTTGTGAATGGAAATAACACCCTATTAAAGAGCAATCCTACTCCTCTTTAGGAAGCATCACTATGAACAAAGGTAATGGAGGTGATGGAATTCCAGTTGAGCCATTTCAAATCTTAAAAGGTAATGCTGTGAAAGTACTGCACTCAATACACCAGCAAATTTGGAAAACTCAGCAGTGGCCACAGGACTGGAAAAGGTCAATTTTCATTCCAATCCCAAAGAAAGGCAGTGCCAAAGAATGCTCAAACTACCATACAACTACATTCATCTCACACGCTAATAAAGTAATGCTCAAAATTCCCCAAACCAGACTTCAACAGTATGTGAACTGTGGACTTACAGATGTTCAAGCGAGATTTTGAAAAGGCAGAGGAACCAGAGATTAGATTGCCAACATTTGCTAGATCATCAAAACAACAAGGGACTTCCAGAAAAACTTCTGCTTCTGCTTTATCGACTATGCCAAAGCCTTTGACTGTGTGGATCACAACAAACTGTGGGAAATTCTTCAGGAGATGGTAATACCAGACCACTTGACCTGCCTCTTGAGAAATATGTATGGAGGTCAGGAAGCAACAGTTAGAACTGGACCTTGAACAATGAACTGGTTCCAAATCAGGAAAGGAGTACATCAAGGCTGTATATTGTCATCCTGGTTATTTAACTTATATGCAGAGGACATCATGAAAAATGCTGGGCTGGAGGAGAGCAAAAAAGTTGGCTTAAAGCTCAACATTCAGAAAACGAAGATCATGGCATCTGGTCCCATCATTTAATGGCAAATAGATGGGGAAACAGTGGAAACAGTGACAGACTTTATTTTTGGGGGCTCCCAAATCAGTGCAGATGGTGACTGCAGCCATGAAATTAAAACACACTTGTTCCTTGGCAGAAAAGTTATCACCAACCTAGACACTATATTAAATGGCAGAGACATTACTTTTCTGACAAAGGTCCATCTATTCAAGGCTATGGATTTTCCATTAGTCCCGTATGTATGTAAGAGTTGAATCATAAAGAAAGCTGAGTGCTGAAGAATTGATGCTTTTGAACTGTGGTGTTTAGAAGACTCTTGAGAGTCCGTTGGACAGCAAGGAGATCAAACCAGTCCATCCTAAAGGAAACCAGTCCTGAATATTCATTGGAAGGATTGATGTTGAAGCTGAAGCTCCAGAAAGTTGGCCACCTGATGTGAAGAACTGACTCACTGGCAAAGACCCTGATGCTGGGAAAGATTGAAGGCCAGAGGAAAAGCAGATGACAGAGGATGAGATGGATGGATGGCATCACTGACTCAATGGACATGAGTTTGAGTAAACTCCTGGAGCTGGTGATGGACAGTGAGGCCTGGTGTGCTGTGATTCATGGGGTCTCAGAGTTGGATACAACTGAGCAACTGAGCTGAATTGAACTGAACTCCTCCCACTACATGAGGACATATTGAAAAAGCCATTTGCAGTTTGGGAAGTACATACTCACCAGACACTGAATGTGTCACCACCTTGCTCTTGAACATTCCAGTTTTCAATTCTATGAGAAATGTTTCTATTGTTTAAAAGCCACCCAGCCTATGTTTTTGCTATAGTCATATGAACTAAAACAGTTCTTTTGAAAGAGTCACTGCCAATTGTCTGATTGGAGTGTGAAGGAAGTAACGTCACCTCTCTCTACATAAAATATGATCTTCTTAAAGGACCTATAATGTACCAAGACCTTTGCAACTGTCATAGGAATGTTCTGTCTTTCTTGAGTTGTAAGTGGCACAGGCTTTTGACTTGGAGTTCAGTTATATCCAGACTTGTCTCCTGAGTTGGATAACACTAAGGGAAATTGAATTGGTATAAAAGACTATGCAGATTCTGTGTAAATGCATCAGTGAAAGTGGCTGAAAGTGGCTGAAACATAGTGGGGGCAGGTGTGCCCAGGGGTCACCGGTGGGGTGATCCATTTGGAAAGAGAGGTTAGGCTGTCACTTCTGAACAACCGAGTTTACTAATCAAATGCACTACTTTTACTAGGAATAAGTGTTTTTATCAGGTGTGCTTTTTCAAGAAAGAGATTGAGATTATAGCTAGGATACTCCCGTCTCTCTTCTTAACCCTGCCTACTAGTAAAAGAAGGAACCTGTTTTAGGATAGAAATGAGCCACCCTAAAACCCACACTCTGTTATCTGAAGCCTAGAGCTCCACTGAGTCACATGTTTGTAACAGTCCTGGGCTTGCTAATTCTCAGGTGTTTTGTTCTCTTTTATGTTTCAAAGAAAAGTTATGACCAACCTAGATAGCATGTTGAAAAGCAGAGACATTACTTTGCCAACAAAGGTCCATCTAGTCAAGGCTATGGTTTATCCACTGGTCATGTATGGATGTGAGAGTTGGACTGTGAAGAAAGCTGAGCACTGAAGAAGTGATGCTTTTGGACTGTGGTGCTGAAGACTCTTGAGAGACCCTTGGACTGCAAGGAGATCAACCAGTCCATTCTGAAGGAGATCAACCCTGGGATTTCTTTGGAAGGAATGATGCTAAAGCTGAAACTCCAATACTTTGGCCACCTAATGCGAAGAGTTGACTCATTGGAAAAGACTTCGATGCTGGGAGGGACTGGGGGCAGGAGGAAAAGGGGACGACAGAGGATGAGATAGCTGGATGGCATCACTTAAAAGCAGAGACATTACTTTGCCAACAAAGGTCCATCTAGTCAAGGCTATGGTTTATCCACTGGTCATGTATGGATGTGAGAGTTGGACTGTGAAGAAAGCTGAGCGCTGAAGAATTGATGCTTTTGGACTGTGGTGTTGAAGACCCTTGGGAGACCCTTGGACTGCAAGGAGATCAACCAGTCCATTCTGAAGGAGATCAGCCCTGGATTTCTTTGGAAGGAATGATGCTAAAGCTGAAACTCCAATACTTTGGCCACCTCATGTGAAGAGTTGACTTACTGGGAAAGACTTTGATGCTGGGAGGGTTTGGGGGCAGGAGGAGAAGGGGACGACAGAGGATGAGATGGCTGGATGGCATCACTGACTCGATGGACATGAGTCTGAGTAAACTCCAGGAGTTGGTGATGGACAGGGAGGCCTGGCGTGCTGCGATTCATGGGCTCGCAAAGATTCGGAGATGACTGAGCGAATGAACTGAACTGAATTGTATTTTCTCTCTTTCTTGCTCCAGCCTATGGAGCTTGTTTCTGATGTAACACTTGTGTAATAAATTCCTTGAATTAAATTCTAAAAATAAAATAAAATAAAATAAAGCAACATCTTCATTGATGAAATAGTAATATTCTAAGAAAATTGTTTGATTAGGATATATGTATAGGTCTCATTTTAAGATTAGATAGAAGAAATGATACAAATGAACTTTTTTACAAAAGATAAACAGACTCACAAACATAGGGAACAAAATTATGGTTGCCGGTGTGGGGAAATGGAGTGAAGGTATATATAGGAAGCTTGGGATCAACACAAGGCTATATTTCAAATGGATTACCAAGAAGGTCCTACTGCATAGCACAGGGAATTCTACTTAGTTTTATGCAGCAGCCTGGATGGGACAGCAGTTTGGAGAAGAATAGATGCATGTATATGTGTGTGCGTTGTGTCCAGCTCTTTGCGACCCCATACACTGTAAGCCCATGAGGCTTCTCTGTCCATGGGATTCTCCAGGCAAGAATACTGGAGTAGGTTGCCATTTCCTCCTTTGGGGAATCTTCCCAACCCAGAGATTGAACCCATGTCCCCTGAATCTCCTTGCATTGGCAGGAGGATTCTTTATCAGTGAGCTCTTTTGCTATCCTCCTGAAACTATCATAATATTGTTAATCAGCTATACTACAATTTAAAGTAAAAAGTTAAAAGATTATATAGAAGAATTTTTTAAGTGGGCTTGTGCATCTCAAGTTCTTTAACTTTGTTAGTCCTTGTGCTAAATTGTTTTGATGGCCCCAGTTTTTCATGCTTTCTTATATCCACATGTGTATATACACGGCACAGGACTTGCTTTAGCCAATAGCATGTTACTGCGAGTGATATAACTAAAGGTTTAAAAAGCACTTGTGCAGTTAATCTTGTCCTCTTCTGCCTCTGCTGTTCCATAACATGAGCTTCCCTCAGGTGGACACTGCATTTGCTTGGGCCCTAGAGCAAGTCATTATCCCAGCTAAGATCTATGCCCAGCAGAAGTGATAGCTTCAAGCAGGCACACCCACCCAAGCCCAGTGTAGATCAGCCAAACCCCTCACCCCAATCTGCCAACAGAAGCTTGAGCTAAACAGATATTTTTTTGCATCAAAATTGCCATTTTAAGTCGTGTTTATCATGTTAAGTTATTGTAGTGATGCAAACTAATACAGTCCCTACATCTAAATTCCCAGATAATATACTTGATGTCACTGTAAAGTTGGCCTGTTTTGCCCTCAAAGAGTCCATGACACTTTGGTGTCAACTTTTCATGCAAATTGCCAGTGAAAAAGCCTAAGACCAAGAGAGATATTGTCCAGCATACTGAATAGGTCATAAGACTGTTTTGAGCATTCTTGCTATTAATATTTGTACATTAAACAATGTTTGCCTTCTTTGATACCTAGCACCTGGTACTAAGGATACAAAGGAAAGGAAGCATAGTTCCCACTTCCCTCTAAACCCTAGAGACTATGAATATTTATCAGAAGATCCCTGACATTTGCTGAATGGGAAAAAGGACTTAGGTCAGTTTACAACAGTGAAAAAGAACAGAAATGTTCACTTTTTAAAACTATAAGCCTTTTATCAGAGAAAATGTCATCTCTGCATCATTTGGAACACGTCCCACCATTATACAGCTATAAATAATCTTCCTTCCCTCACGTACACAAGGATCCTACATGTATGGAAGAGGCGTCTTTGTTGTTGTTATCCTCTTTCTCAAGTAAAAGAAGTTAGCAGAATTTGCAGCCAACAGTCCTAAGAGTTTGAATTATACTTTTTAGTGTAAGCTATAGCCAGAATTGTTTGAATATTTACACTATCTTAATACTGTCCTAATTTATGATTTCTGAATTTATATGATTTATGACAACTTTTCTCAATGTCTTTTATATATATAATGTTTTTCTCAACTCTGGAATATATTTGGCATTTGTTTATGCTCTTCCCTCCTCCATTTTTCACATATTGAATTTACATCAGCTGCTGCTTTTCAAACATCAGAACCATAATTCAGGTTATAAATTACTACCTAGAGATGTCTTCAGTCATTCAATCCATGTTCTAAATCCTCTAATTTCCAAAACATAATTAATTTTAATTCATCTGAATACTAAGATAAATGTCATACAACTTTTTTAAAAAGGAAAAGGAGAGTTCTTTAAAAAGTCACACATCTGAAAAAGACTAATAAGTACAAATATACCTTAAATATTTATTATAAATAAATACATTTGTGAAAGGGAAGAAATGTTTGCTAGCATTAACTTGGATGTCACTTGATATAAAAGATGGTTACTCCTTGGAAGGAAAGTCATGACCAACCTAGACAGCATATTAAAAAGCAGAGACATTGCTTTGCCAACAAAGGTCCATCTAGTCAAGCCTATGGTTTTTCCAGTGGTCATGTATGGATATGAGAGTTGGACTGTGAAGAAAGCTAAGCACCGAAGAATTGATGCTTTTGAACTGTGGTGTTGGAGAAGACTCTTGAGAGTCCCTTGGACTGCAAGGAGATCCCACCAGTCCATTCTAAAGGAGACCAGTCCTGGGTTGGAAGGACTGATGATGAAGCTGAAACTCCAATATTTGGCCACCTCATGCAAAAATTTGACTCATTGGAAAAGACCCTGATGCTGGGAGGGATTGGGGGCAAGAGGAGAAGGGGACGACAGAGGATGAGATGTTTGGATGGCATCACGGACTTGACTGACATGAGTGTGAATGAACTCCAGGTGTTGGTGATGGTCAGGGAGGCCTGGTGTGCTGTGATTCATGGGGTCACAAAGAATCAGACACGACTGAGTAACTGAACTGAACTGAAAGAGAAATACCTTTTACAGATATTTTCACATATCCTAAAATTAAAAGGAATCCTCCTAAGAAGATCAAAGGGCTCCATAATCTTATTTAGGAAAGAGGAATATATATGTGTGAGGAAAAAATAAATATCTTTCTATTACATGCACATTTCTTAGAATACATTGAATCTGTTAGAAACCCCTAATATTTAAAGCCATGAAATTAGAAGACGCTTACTCCTTAGAAGGAAAATTATGACCAACTTAGACAGCATGTTAAAAAGCAGAGACATCGCTTTGCCAACAAAGGTCCATCTAGTCAAAGCTATGGTTTTCCTAGTAGTCATGTATGGATGTGAGAGTTAGACTATAAAGAAAGCTGAGCGCTGAAGAATTGATGCTTTTCAACTATGGTGTTGTAGAAGATTCTTGAGAGTCCCTTGGACTGCAACGAGATTCAACAGTCCACCCTAAAGGAAATCAGTCCTGAGAATTCATTGGAAGGACTGATGTTGAAGGTAAATTCCAATACTTTGGCCACCTGATGCAAAGAACTGACTCATTTGAAAAGAACCTGATGCTGGGAAAGACTGAAGGCAGGAGAAGGGGATGACAGAGAATGAGATGGTTGGATGGCATCACCAACTCACTGGACATCACTTTGAATGAACTCCGGGTGTTGGTGATGGTCAGGGAGGCCTGGCATGCTGCAGTCCGTGGGGTCACAAAGAGTCAGACACAGCTGAGTGACTGAACTGAACTGACCTGAACTGAATATTTGAGGACCAATCTACCATATGAATTTATCAGAAAAATTAATACACTTCCATTTTACATTGAATTACATAAAATAAAGACTAGAGTAAAACTACTATCACAAAGTTCACTTTATGACTTTAGAACTAACTGATCACTCATTGATCCAACTTACTTTAAGTATCAGAATTAGATATTTTGTCTTGTATCCAATCAATTTATCTTGCTCTTCAGTCGCCAAGTCATGTCTAACCCTTTGCTACCCCATGGACTATAGTATGCCAGGCTCCTCTGCCCTCCACTCTCTCCCAGAGTTTGCTCAGATTCTTATCCATTGAGTCGGTGATCCTATCTAACCATTTCATTCTCTCACCCCCTTCTCCATTTGCCTTCAGTCTTTCCCAGCATCAGGGTCTTTGCAAATGAGTCAGCTCTTTGTACCAGACTCATCAAGAGGCTCTTTAGTTCCTCTTCATTTTCTGCACATCTAAAGTTGTTGATATTTCTCCTAGAATTCTTGATTACAGCTTGTGGTTCATCCAGCCTATCACTGGACACGATGTTCTCTGCATATAAGCTCTAAAGTATTGGAGTTTCAGCTTCAGCATCAGGCCTTCCAATGATTCAAGATTGATTTCCTTTAGGATTGACCAGTTTGATCTCCTTGCTATCTAAGGGACTCTCAGGAATCTTCTCCGTACCACAATTCAAAAACATCAATTCTTCAGCACTCAGCCTTCTTTATGGTCCAACTCACATCTGTACATGACCTCTGGGGGGAAAAAAATAGCTTTGATGTTGATGGCAAAGTGATATCTCTGCATTTTAAGCCGCTGTCTAGTTTCATCATAGTTTTTCTTCCAAGGAGCAAGAGTCTTTTAATTTCATAGCTGCAGTCACCATCCCCCATGACTTTAGAGCCCAAGAAAATGAAATCTGTCACTGTGTCCATTTTTCCCCTATTTGCCATGAAGGGATGGTACTTAATGCCATGGTTTTAGTTTTTTGAATGTTCAATTTTCAGCCAGCTTTTTAACTCTCCTCTTTCACCTTCATCAAGAGGCTCTTTAGATCCTCTTCACTTTCTTCATATCTGAAGTTATTGATATTTCTCCCAGAATTCTTGATTACAGCTTGTGATTCATTCAGCCTAGCACTGCGCACGATGTACTCTGCATATAAGTTAAATAAGCAGAGTGACAGTAGACACCCTTGACGCACTCCTTTCCCAATTTTGAACCAGTCAGTTGTTCCATGTAAGGTTCTCATTGTTGCTTCTTATCCACAGATAGGTTTCTCAGGAGATAAATAAGGTGGTCTGAAATTCCCATCTCTTTAAGAATTTGCTGCAGTTTGTGGTGCTCCACACAGTCAAAGGCTTTAGTGTAGTCAATGAAGCAGAGGTAGATGCTTTTCTGGAATTCACTTGCTTTCTCCGTGATCCAGTGAATGTTGGCAAATTAATCTCTGGTTCCTCTGCTTTTCTAAACCCAGCTTGTACATTTGGAAATTCTCAGTTCAAGTTCTTCTATAACTTTGCTTAAAGGATTTTGAGCATAACCTTGCTGGCATGTGAAATGAGCATAATAACTGCACATTCTTTGGCACTGCTCTTCTTTGGGATTGGAATGAAAACTGAACTTTTCCAGTCCTGTGGCCTCTGCTGAGTTTTCCAAATTTGCTGACATATGGAGTGCAGCACTTTAACATCATTTTTTAGGATTTGAAATAGCTCAGCTGGAATTCCATCACCTCCGCTAGTCTTTCTAAGATCCACTTGACTTCAGACTCTAGGATGCCAGGCCCTAGGTGAGTGACCACACCATCGTGGTTACCTGGGTCATTAAGATTTCTTGCATAGTTCTTCTGTGTATTCTTGCCACCTCTTAATCTCTTCAGCTTCTATTAGGTCCTTACCATTGCTGTCCTTTATCATACCCATCCTGGCTAGTAACATTCCCTTGATAGTTCCAGTTCTATTGAAGAGATCTCTAGTCTTTCCCATCCTATAGTTCTCCTTTACTTCTGTGCACTGTTCATTTAAGAAGGCCTTATTTTTCCTTGCTGTTCTCTTGAACTCTACATTCAGTTAGGTATATCTTTCCCTTTTCCCTTGGCTTTTTTTACTTCCCTCCGCTATGTGTGAAGCCTCCTCAGACAACCACTTTGCCTTCTTGCGTTTCTTTTTCTTTGGGTGGTTTTGGTCACTGACTCTGTGAACCTCTGTGCATAGTTCTTTGGGAGCTCTGTCTACCAGATCTAATCCCTTGAATCTACTTGTCACTTCCACTGTATAATCATAAGGGATTTGATTTAGATCATCCTGAATGGCCTAGTGGGCTTCCCTGTTTTCTTCAGTTTAAGACTGAATTTAATAAGGAATTCGTCATGTGAGCCACAGTCAGCTCCCAGTCTTATTTTTACTGACTGTATAGAGCTTCTCCATCATCAACTGCAAAGAATATAATCAGTCTGACTTCAGTATTGACCATCTGGTGATGTCCAACCATCTTGTGTTGTTGGAAAAGAGTGTTTGTTATGACCAGTGTGTTCTCTTGACAAAATTCTGTTAGCCTTTGCCCTGCTTCATTTTGTACTCCAACCCAAACTTGCCTGTTATTCTGGATATCTCTTGACTTCCTACTTTTGCATTCCAGTCCCCTATAATGAAAAGGACTTTTTTTCTTTCTTTTTTTGGTGTTAGTTCTAGAAGGTCTTGTAGGTCTTCATAGAACTGTCCGACTTCTTAAGCATCAGTGGTTGGGGCATAGACTTGGGTTACTGTGATTTGAGTTGTTTGCCTTGGAAATGAACTGAGATCATCCTATCATTTTTGAGATTGTACCCAAGTACTTCATTTTAGACTCTTTTGTTGATTTGGAGGGCTGCTTCATTTCTTCTAAAAGAGTCTTGCCTACAATGGTGGCTATAATGGTCAGCTGAATTAAATTTGCCCTTGTCCATTTTAGTTCAATGATTCCTAAGATGTCAGTGTTCACCCTTTCCATCTCCTGCTTGACCACATCTAGTTTACCTTGATTCATGGATCTAATATGCTGGGTTCCTATGCAATAATGTTCTTTACAGCTCCAGACTTTTCTTTCACCACACAGGACATCCACAACCGAGTGTCGTTTCTGCTTTGGCCCAGCCCCTTCATTCTTTCTTGAGCTGTTAGTAACTGCCCTCTGCTCCTCCCCTGTAGCTTATTGGACACCTTCCAATTTGAGGGGCTCATCTTCTGGTGTCATATTTTTTGTCTTATACCGTTCATGGGGTTCTCACAGAAAGAATACTGGAGTTGTTTGCCATTCCATCTTCCAATGAGCCCTGTTTTGTCATCACTATGACCCATCCATCTTGGGTGGCCCTGCACAGTATGACTCATAGCTTCATTGAGTTACACAAACCCCTTTGCCACAACAAGGCTGTGACCCATGAATGGGCAATTTATTTACAGATGCCATTTTTTTTTTACTCTTTCGTGGATAACTACCTTCATCTTCTCACATGTGTGTTCAAAAAACTACAAAGCTAGCATTAGCAAACCTAGAGGTAACAATATGTTGAAATTTAAAAAGAGTGACTTAGAGGTGTGGATGTCACCAGAAGAAAGCCAGCTGACCAGCTTTTGGGAAAATCCCTGTGTAACCTTGCTTAGGTTAATTCCCCATGGTCTGAATTGAAGACTAACCTTAGTTGTGAGGGTCAAGATACACGTTTGTTCAGTCAAAGAATGATTGGAGTATAGTGAATGGACTTTGACAACTATTTGCACATATAAGCAGTCCTTTATCTAGAAAATCAGTGGCAGAAAAGGAAATATTTAGGACACCAAATTGCTAATGTGCAGTTTGGATAATGGCCCAAAAGTAAACTGAGATAAAAAATTATGGAATATTATCTTCCATGTCCCAAAGAGGAAGAAGCACTTTCTCAGGAACCCTTGTTTTAACTGTTAAATTGAGTATCACTTTCCCCTATAAAATCCAGACAGTATCTAATTCTTTGCATCTTCCCCCTCAGGTGACCATACCTCTATCTATACTTTCCAAATATGATGTCATAAAAATTAATACTAAATTTCAATCATATCATGTATATGAAATAATAGTCATTATTTTGAGGAGTTAATGGCAATCCTTAGGTTCATCAGTAACACAGTATGTGAAAGCTGATAATGTATCTGCTAAAGACATACCAAGAATATCCATCCTATCAGCTAAATATTCATCTGTGGCTTTCTTGTTTAACTTTAAATGATTTTTTCCTTCTTTCTAAGCTTTAAAAGTTCACCCTCTTATCACTTACTTAGAGCATATACTCTATCAGTAACTCTTGACAGATGTTTAGGAAATAAATGTTTAGTGACTTGCTAATTGCTGAAGTTCCAAGCCTGAAAAGGCTGAAACATGATTTACACAAAGTTTAAAACTTTAAAAGATGGAATGTAAAGATGGGAGGGGGTGGGTGAAGTTACTTTCTTCCTTTCCCTTGCCTTTTATGTCTTTGGATTTAAAGCCAGGTCATATGCTTTTAGTTTAGTGCTCTCTCAGCAATACATCATTATGAAAATATTTAAGTCTCACTTTTTCACTTATGTTAAGTTTGCCATTATAAGATCATCATTTGAAATAAGTAAGATTTGCATCTATTTACTAGGTTAGACAGTGTTTCTCACACCTACTATAATTTAGCTGTGTGTCTTTTCTAACATGTGAGTATTAAGCTATCATTTTGCAAGTGCTTTACATTAGAACGATCTCCTTTCCCAATCTCCCTAAACAGAGAAAAAGTTCTTTTTCATGGTTTTACTTTTATCACTTTTACATTATATTAAAATAGGATTATAGACAAATTAGAAATGTTAAATGAGCAAACAAAAAATAAACAGAAACAGTCACCTTTAAACTCTCAGAGATGATCTACCATTAGCATTTTATTCTATAACCTCCTAGATGTTTTTCCCTTTTCTTTCTTTTATTTTTTAATGGACTTATATCTCAATTACTCTGGGAAAAAAGAAGCCCACCTAGAATATCGACAATAACTTAAATTTATTGCCAATATTCTAGATCTTGCATAGGGTGGCATTTGCTTATTAGACTACTAAATAAAAAATGGTCAGTGATGAAAACTTAGGATTATATTCTGACGAAAAAGGCTAATGTAGAAGTGTTGAAAAGAGCTCTTGAGAACACTTTTAAAAGATAAATGATCCAAAGCTTTTCACCCTTAACTATCTTGATCCTATCTTCAACTTTGCTACCTGAAAGCCAGTGGACCATGAAAATGGAACTCGTGCAAGTAATCAGTGAGTGCAACAGGAAGGAATGCTTCCTGAGTCTGGAATATTCGTGCATGGCCAGGACTGTTTGCCTCTGAACTTAAATAGAAGATAATTAAGCTCTGTTTTATTTAAATCACAGGTGTTTGGGGTTCTCTTTTCATTCAGCTCATTCTTAATCCTTACTGATACATACCCTAAGAATCAAATAATATGTATTTATTTGCATAGTTTTGGTTTGATTCTTATTTTGAAATCACCAGTGGAAAGCAATGTTTACAATTTAGGCACCTCCTTTTAAGGAATCAAATTCCATGAAAAGTAACCCAGAAATAACTAATGAGAAAATATGACTCTTTTCCCCAGCTGGGACAGGTCATCTACTACAGAGCACAGATGTGGTCACCAAAGCAACACATCCTCATCGGTAGCAATAGCTTATGATACAACTCACATATATTCAGGGCTCTTTCTTGTCACTTGCTCCTGTTTCTCTGTAATCTATGACAAAACTTGCTGATTTATTTTTAGCCCTTGATTTATAGAGATAGCACCCAGACACACTCACACTTGAACTTCTCTGCACTTTAGTAAACTCCAGTTCATGTGCACATTCTCACAAAGTCAACAGTTTACAGTACATGCAAATTTGTCAGGTGATTGTAAAATAGTATTGCATGGAAGATTAAAGACATGAAAGTTTCCTAGGGGGCTAGTTTCCCACAATTAGAGCAATTTATTGTTATGCCCAAGTCGTGAAATCTCCCAGTGACCACCAGGGAGCTGATATCCCATGCAAAAGCAAGAGAGTTTTTATTACCAAGCTTGAGCTGGGGCTCCCAAGGATACCGACACAGCGGCTATAAGGAGGAGCCTTGAGCTCTGGGTTATATTGCTTATATAGGGTATTTTGGTGCGAGAAATTTGAAAAACGGGAGTTTCCGAGTTGGGAGACGTCTAATTGGTTACCTTCTGGTGAAAGGTTAGGTGTTGAGTTCTGATTGGTTCCCATTTCCCGGGCTTGATTCGAATTTCCCCAGGCTGGCCAAGGGTTTTGATTGGTTCACAGGTGGTGGGGTGAGGTCAGGGGATTTCCAAAGGCTCTTTTCCCAGAACCTTACAAAATGGAGTTCTTCTGTTAACAAAATGGAGTAGCTTAGGTCCTTCATTTATGACTGAAAGTTTAGATAGAATGTGGATGAGTAGAAAGGAAAGAAAGTGATAATCATTTTAAATATTATTAAAAAACAAATTGACTAGAGAGAGTAAAATTTTTAGGAATTTTGAGAAACTATTTCCTTAACTTTAGAAGGTACAGCAGAACATAAGGTGATTTCTAAGAAAAAAAGAGCATTGCAGAAGCATTTTGGGTCAATTCTCCTCTCTTTTGCTTAGATCCATCTTTTCATGCTTGAAGAGAAAAGGTCTGCATATGGAGCTGTTTTCAAGGGCAAATTTATGTTACCTAAGCGTCACACTACATGATAATCCCAATGCTTGGAACTGCTAATTGAATGGCACTCTTGTTCACTAACATATGGTCTGTATCAGCATCCTTCCCAATACAGCATTCCAAATAGCCTCTCTTAATCCATTAGAATTGGTACTCAAGATGAAGCATATATTTTTTGATCCCTTCTAAGGATAGAGTAACAAAAAATCTCCTAAATATCATCCATAATTAAATTTAACTCACCAGGGAAAGAAGAGTATATGTGAATTTGAGGCCTTCATCCTAACAACAGAATTTTTTTTTTCCTACAATTTTGGGGAAATACTGGGTTAAATTAAGCAGGCTTTGCAGTCATCTTAGAGTTTTGCATATGCTAATCTCCACTGCTCATCTTCAACAGATGACAGAAGTCTATAGCTTGAATTAATCAGATTTATTTTGGTTATAAGTGAGGGAACTCCAGCTGGAATGATTTTCAGAAGGGAAAGACAATTTATGGATACCAGACCACAGAAATGCATGGCAAAGATAATGACCGTTTCAAAACAGGCATAGAACTAAGGAGAGGGATACTGTACAGATTTTTTTCCCCAATCTTATTTCTGTTCCTCTCTGTAAGGTTCACTCTTTACTTTTTTTAATCTGGATTTTTCTCAACGACATGGAACATACCACTAACATTTCCAAATTAGTATCTCAGGGTTTTGCCAACAGAGAAATATTGTCTTTAAAAATATACAAAATGTTTTTCCAATTAAAAGAATGAAAATTAAGAAGCATATAACAGGCTTGGTTTGGGACATGCCCTGACAATGCAATATTGTAATTGGTTAGCCCCTGGATCAATATGGTTAAAGCTTAGAAATGAAAAACTCGAAACAGAAAAACAGAGTGATCTGAAAAGAGGAAATGTTATTGGACATTCAAAACATTTGTTGCTCTTCTTAACACTTCCACATTGGTCCTTCTGCTTAGAATGTAATCCCACATTTTCATCACTGATTATTTTTTATTTAATAGTCTAATAAACATATGCTACCCTATGCAAGATCTAGAATATTGACAATAAATTTACTATTGATGTTCTAAGTTTTTTTTCCAGATTAATTGAGATATAAGTCCAATAGAAAATTTAAAAAAAGGGAAAACATCTAGGAGTTTATACCCTAAAATGCTAATGGTAGATTATCTCTGACAGACGTAATGATCACTCCAGTTTATTTGATCACTGAGTCCTTTTATTGTACAGGAAACCTCAAAGGGACTGTCAGCCTCCTAAATATTCTTTAGAAATGCTGGTTTATTTTAAACATAGCTCTGAGTATATTTAAAAGGTGGCATATGGCTTCTAGAGAAATCAGATAGTCATAATTCTGGCCATACTCATACAGCTATCATCAACCAAACAAAACAGTAGTTTCTGCCTAAACTATACTCATGACTTTTTCTCTTCAAACATGAAAAGATGGATCTAAGGAAAAGGAAGAGAATTGCAAGATTCTTTTGCAATGCTCTTTTATCTTAGAAATCATCTTAAGTTCTTCTGTACCTTCTAATCGTGAGGAACTCTCTTATGTTGCGACAAGCTCAAATTTCTTATGTGTTACCATCAGAACAGAATCCACAAGAGATGGAAAGAAAGCTGAGGAAAAAGAGCTCCCAGATGGCACCAAAAAAAAAAAACCCACTATTTAACAATCTGTTTTCATTTTCTTATAAAAATGTATATTGTACTATCTCTTTGATTTATATAAGCTCTTCTTTACTGAGGACATTCAGTGATATGCACTCTAATCCACTGCAAGGGCAAGTCTAAACCAAAGGACAAGGAAGCTTAGGTTCTGCAATTTAAAGGTCAGCCACTAGAACATAGAGAAGGTATTAGGAGTGTGGACCTGGAGAAGTAAATAGAATATATTCAGCACAGAGGCTAAAGACCATAGTGGAGTCAGAAATGTGAAACAATAGAAAAAAAGAATTATTAACACCTTTTTCTCGGAGCCAACAAAGTGGAACCAATTTAAAGGTTTTAGGCATAAAATTAGAACTCTTTCTCTTTATAAATCTAAAGAGTTGACATGACCAGTTCTCAGAAATACTGCAGTAAGCAAAGCAACACTGTTAAAACAAGATGGTTTGAACCAGGAACAGTGGAACTGGAAAATGGATTGGAAACGAAGGAAAATACATTATAATAAGAACTGAGTATAGTTTAGGCAGCAGTTTACCTAATTCTAAAGAACTATAGACAGACACAATGAAGGTGTTTTCTTTGTTTGTTCTGTCCTGTTGTTCATGTTACATTAATAAGAACAATTACAAATGACATGCACAGTTAACCTACTGATTTATGTAAACTTATTACATAAGTGCTTTGCTGCTTTTTAGGACAGAGACAAATTCAGTGCAACAAGAGTTCCTGCACTTAGGAAAAAAGACAAGCGGTTTTCACTGACAGGCTGCCTGACTAAGAAAACTCCTATTCTGCCTAATAAGAAAGACAGACAAGCACAGGTAGGACACAATTCCTATCTCACAAACGTGGCTGCAAAGACAGTGAGATGATGTTCTCTTTCCTTAACAATATCCACTTGGATGACAAAGGACTCAAGCAAGCTGTGTTTTCATTAAATTGTTATTACCTTCCCATATCTCATGACCTCTCCCACCCTCTGTCTTTCTCCAGAACAAAAACTGAGTTAACCAAAGAAGTCAGAATAGCCATGTTCCACTGGGACCTTTAGAATTAATTATGGGCTGACTCCGCAGGCCCACACAGCTCCGCTTCTCCGCAGTTCAGCCTCAGTGTCTGTCTGTCTCAGAGGCAATCTCTAAGAACAAACCCTCCATCCATTTTTTTCATGTTATTTCTATCAAGTGGACTATCCTCTCTTCCTATCCCCGTTATGTCGAAATTGAATTTTTGAGGGCCATCAGATGTTCTGCATGTCTCATGAAGACTATTTTTCCTCATCAAACTGTTAGTTAGAATAGGAAAAATGAGTCAAAACTGGTGGTGGCTAAAAGACAAATGGAAAAGTTGGCAAAAATGGAACAAAAGAAACTCCACAGACTGGAGTGAGAACCTCAGGCAAAACAAATGTGCCCCCTTCTTGGCTAGCTCAGTTTGCATAGGCCAGGCTCAGAGGGGAGGAGACAAACATCCCCTTCTTGGCTAGCCCAGTTTGCATAGGCCAGGCTCAGAGGGGAGGAGACAAACATCCCCTTCTTGGCTAAGCCCAGTTTGCATAGGGCAGGCTCAGAGGGGAGGAGACAAACATGCCCTTCTTGGCTAAGCCCAGTTTGCATAGGGCAGGCTCAGAGGGGAGGAGACAAACATCCCCTTCTTGGCTAAGCCCAGTTTGCATAGGGCAGGCTCAGAGGGGAGGAGACAAACATCCCCTTCTTGGCTAAGCCCAGTTTGCATAGGGCAGGCTCAGAGGGGAGGAGACAAACATCCCCTTCTTGGCTAAGCCCAGTTTGCATAGGGCAGGCTCAGAGGGGAGGAGACAAACATCCCCTTCTTGGCTAAGCCCAGTTTGCATAGGGCAGGCTCAGAGGGGAGGAGACAAACATCCCCTTCTTGGCTAAGCCCAGTTTGCATAGGGCAGGCTCAGAGGGGAGGAGACAAACATCCCCTTCTTGGCTAAGCCCAGTTTGCATAGGGCAGGCTCAGAGGGGAGGAGACAAACATCCCCTTCTTGGCTAAGCCCAGTTTGCATAGGGCAGGCTCAGAGGGGAGGAGACAAACATCCCCTTCTTGGCTAAGCCCAGTTTGCATAGGGCAGGCTCAGAGGGGAGGAGACAAACATCCCCTTCTTGGCTAAGCCCAGTTTGCATAGGGCAGGCTCAGAGGGGAAGAGACAAACATCCCCTTCCTGGCTAGCCCAGTTTGCATAGGGCAGGCTCAGAGGGGAGGAGACAAACTTATAAAAAGAGGAAACCAAGGTGGACTGAGGCCTCCCCTTCTGGGCCAGCCCACCCTCATCCCTCTAGGTTGTACTATCCTTTGCTCGCCAAATGAAACGGAGCTGTAACGGAGCTGTAACTGAGCTGTAGCACTGGCCCACCATTTACAATCTTTGCTGCGGAGACAGAACCAAGGAAATTACACACTCCCCCAATAAGACTCAGCTGCAAATACTATTTATACTATTGAGATGGTTCTCAAAGGTGGCTCCTCAGACCAATCCATTATAATGATATAGAGGGTTGATTAAGGTTGTGAATTCTAGGTCTATCCTAGAAAGGGCAGAGCATGAATTGCATAATTACCAAGGTCCCAGAGATTATAATACTCACTAAAGTTTAAGGAACACTATTTTCAATAACACAGATCTTTTTCTTTTTCTCCTTTCCATGTGACATTCATTAATTTATGCCATAGCTTATAGTTATTCTATTATTAACTTGTAAGGACTTCACAACCATAGACCATGGCTTCATGATTCTATTCTTAATGATATTTGACATATTGTTGTGTATTGGATGGGTGTTTAATAAACATTTATTTTATTTTCATGATTTTTTTTGTGAAGAAAGAAATATCTGTATTGTTCTGATCAATAATTTTCAAAGAATGTTTCTTTGAAATTCTTCTTTTTATTTAAAGATAAAAAGTGAAAGTGAAGTCACTCAGTAAGTGTCCAATTCTTCAGGACCCCATGGACTGCAGCCTACCAGGCTCCTCCATCCATGGGATTTTTTTCCAGGATAGGGTACTGGAGTGGGTTGCCGTTGCCTTCTCCTAGATAAACATAGATGGACATAAAAATACAATATGTTGTACTGTTTGGAATTCTTACTTAGCATTAATGATGAAGTGTGGGGCTTGAAATATCTGATATCTATTCAGAGATTTATACAACTGGACTCAGCAAACTGAGGAAAGTAGTAAAATATAAAAATAAAAGAGTCAAGAAGAGTCGAAGGTGTCCCTGGAGCTAAACACAGATCCTGCCTCAATGACAGGAAAAACGTGAAGGGATACACTTCCGATATTTATCCATGCTTCTCCTCAGATCATTTAAAGAAGAACTGAACTAGGTTGCCTGCCTCCTTTTAAAATTATATCTGCTTCAGGCAAAGCTGGCCTCAAAGGGACCAATTACAGTGAAACGGTGTGGTTATTTCCTCTTTAATTCCCTTGGCTCAGTAAAGTTAGCTAGTCTTTCTCCAGCTTTCTGGAGGTCCTTCTCAGGACAGTAAATCTCACTGTGCAGGACTGCTTTCTTCCTTCTAATTCCCTGTGGTATCTCATTCAGAGATCCCTGTATCATAGCCAGGGCCTTTCATAAATTGTATCAATGAAGCTGATGATAAAATAATCATTTCTTTATTTACACTCAATAGTGTTCAGTTCATTTAGTGGAAATTNTGCTTTCTTCCTTCTAATTCCCTGTGGTATCTCATTCAGAGATCCCTGTATCATAGCCAGGGCCTTTCATAAATTGTATCAATGAAGCTGATGATAAAATAATCATTTCTTTATTTACACTCAATAGTGTTCAGTTCATTTAGTGGAAATTTAGCTTTATGTAAGCACTGTACTCCAAGCAGGGAGGATTTAACTCTGAATTTTCTGAAAGGTTAATATCTATCTAGTTATCTAGAAAGTTTCACATAAAGATCAATTAACCCTTTTTTTTTTTTTCCTTTCAAAGTGAGCTTTCCTGTCTTTGGGGAGGTTGAGTCTCTTGAAAGTCAGTCAGAAAGATTTTTTATTAAATAGCTCTACAGTCTAGCAACTTTCTCTTGAAAGTTGAAAACCATAGGCAGACATATTACTACAGAGGAGACCTGAGGCAATTAAATCAAAGAAACCCAGAGCACATGCCCAGGTCCCATGTTTCAACAGTTCCCTTTGTGACAGGTACAGCACAGGTGAAACTCTCTTTTGTAATTCTTCTTCTCAAATTTGACTTGGCTCTGTGAAGTCTGTCACAGAGCAATTAAAAAGAGAATCCAATCGCACAATTCAGCTGTATTATAAGGTTGCAGCTTTTTCAGCTAAGACAACTGCAACTTTTAAATAAGAAAAGAGGCTCATACAGTGTTCTTTCTATACCATTTTTATGTACTATGAATTTCTGTACACCATAGAATAACATTTAGATACCTGTAATATTACAGTTTTTGCTATAATCTTATTGCTACAAGTTCAGTGTGTCAAATCTTACATACAAGATTAAAGAAAACTGAAATAGATACATATATTAATATTTCTTTTTAATCATTTTCAAACTTCTGTACAATATTTAAAGCTTGCTTTCCACTTACAGTTCTTACAAAATATTAGTTACATTCCCTGTGTTGTACAGTACATTCTTGAGCCTATCTTGTACCCTCTCCCCCACCCCTATATTATCCCTCCTTCCCCTCTCCCCTATATTTAGAAATATATTTCTAAATTATAGATATTCTTAGGGAACACAAAATTTGATTGGTTCTCATTCCAGTGAATCTAACTGCCTAAGAAGACCTGGGACAAATTCTATGTTAATAAGTAAAAACATTCAACCTTTAATTTCTTTGGAGGTTTTGTTGTTCAATCACTGAGTTGCTTTTGACTCTGCAACACCATGGACTGCAGCATGCAAGGATCCCTTGTCCTTCATTGTCTCCTGAAGTTTGCTCAAATTCATGTCCAAAGGACATTTGTTAGACATTAAAAAAAAAGGGCTTTGGTTTAAATTGAGTCTGGTGAAGACAGGGGAGCAGCGCTATATGGGGACTGGAACAGTGACTTCCATGTAAGGACAGAGCTGTTGGAAAGGCTGCATTTTCAGCAAAAAGAATGAGTAGGAAAAAGGAGAAAGAAAGAAATCTTTCTAAATAGGAAAAAGTATCCCCTAGGATTTCAGAGTCTTCCCCCATGGCTCAGTGGGTAAAGAATCCACCTGCAACATAGGAGACATGGGAGAAAAACTGATCAAATTTCAAAAAAATGTTGTTTCATCATCATTATCATTAGAATGTTAGCTAGAAATAAATACCCAAAAGATAAAAAAAAGAAGAAAATAAAATTTTGAAAGCAATTTTTCTGAAGATGTGTGAAGGAATGATAATAGAGATCAGAAAATATTCAGCACTAAATGTAAAACTTACTTTGCCGACTAAGGTCCGTCTAGTCAAGGCTATGGTTTTTTCTGTGGTCGTGTATGGATGTGAGAGTTGGACTGTGAAGAAAGCTAAGCACCGAAGAATTGATGCTTTTGAACTGTGGTGTTGGGAGAAGACTCTTCAGAGTCCCTTGGACTGCAAGGAGATCCAACCAGTCCATTCTGAAGGAGATCAGCCCTGGGATTTCTTTGGAAGGAATGATGCTAAAGCCGAAACTCCAGTACTTTGGCCACCTCATGTGAAGAGTTGACTCATTGGAAAAGACTTTGATGCTGGGAGGGATTGGGGGCAGGAGGAGAAGGGGACGACAGAGGATGAGATGGCTGGATGGCATCACTGACTCGATGGACGTGAGTCTGAGTGAACTCCGGGAGATGGTGATGAATAGGGAGGCCTGGCGTGCTGCGATTCATGGGGTAGCAAAGAGTCGGACACGACTGAGCGACTGAACTGAACTGAACTGAAAGCAACAATACATGAAAGTACTATAATTATACCCTTGAAATGCTAATGGAAATAAGCTGTATAAACATAAATAGCCATATAAGTGTAAAGCAAGAAGTCAATAAAATAATCAAAAATATAATACAACATATTCTCAAATAGCTTTTTGAGAAGAAAAACTAATGAAATCGAGAAACCACTGACAAGACTGATCAAAGAAAGCAAATAAATTCAAAATAAGAAATACTAAGAATTAAAAAGGAAAATACAGTAGTGATTTTCATAAGATACATAAAAAGAATGCATTATGAATAACAAGTTAAGCTTGAAATTTTAGAGAAAATAGACAATATTCTAGAAAAATATATTTTACCAAAACTGTCAATAAAAAATAGAAAACATTAACTAATTGTAAACATTAACAGTATTGAATCAATAGTTTAAAATTTAATCCCTGAGAAGAAGGAAGGTGAGAAGAAAGGGGGAATTAGAGAGTTAGAGGGAAAAAGAAAGAAAAGAAAGAAAGGAGTCAAAGTAAATAAAGCCCCAGGAATTGATGGGGAAATAAATAATACTTATATATAAATTGTTCTAGGGAGCTGAATTAGAGCAAATGCGTTCCAATCAACCTGTGGACCAGTACAACATTGTGTGTTGTAGTAATATGGTCCATAAAGATTCTATTGGACTGGTAATTATAGTAATAATTACAGTAATATAGTCCATGAGATTTTTACTGATAGCTTCCTTGGTGGCTCAAATGGTAAAACATCTGCCTGCAATGTGGGAGACCTGGGTTCGATCCCTGGGTCGGGAAGATCCCCTGGAGAAGGNTATTGGACTGGTAATTATAGTAATAATTACAGTAATATAGTCCATGAGATTTTTACTGATAGCTTCCTTGGTGGCTCAAATGGTAAAACATCTGCCTGCAATGTGGGAGACCTGGGTTCGATCCCTGGGTCGGGAAGATCCCCTGGAGAAGGAAATGGCAACCCACTCCAGTACTCTTGCCTGGAAAACTGCATGGGCAGAGGAGCCTGGCAGGCTACAGTCCATGGGGTTGCAAAGACTCAGACACGACTGAGCGACTTTACTTTCACTTTCACTTTCATGGCTAATCAGTGAGAGACTATATTTCATATGGTCCCTTAAAGTGAGATATGACCATGAAAAATAACAAAAATTTCTATCTCCCTAGGTTCAGAGAAAATACTTAACTGAAATTACACAATCAATATTAAAATTAAGAAAATACATAAACAACTTCTCAGCAATAGAGGAACAGAGCAAATTACCTTAATGTGGAAAAGTCCGTCTACCAAAACCCACATGGAAACAGTGGATAGTAAGTGTGAAAAATGTTAGCTTAAAGATTATGAATAACACAAGATTCTAATATCTCAGTTCAGTTCAGTCGCTCAGTCGTGTCCGACTCATTGTGACCCCATGAATCGCAGCACACCAGGCCTCCCTTTGTAAACATAATTTCTGACTCTAACATTAACTAAAAACAAAATTGAGGAGGCTCAAGTTATTCAGAGAGGCAGTCAAATTTACTGCTATTTTGTTAATGATTTAATTAGAGAAAATGGAGAATTATTTTCTAGCAGAGAAATGGAAAAATAAGCAAAATAAAAATTTAATTAAATTAATGTTCTAACATTGAAAATTTTTAATAATGAAAACTCATATTAATCATTTACCAAAAATATCTAGTTATCTTTAAGGCATGCTGCTGCTGCTGCTATCACTTCAGTCATGTCTGACTCTTTGCAGCCCCATGGATTGCAGCCTACTAGGCTCCTCTGTCCATGAGATTTTCCAGGCAAGAGTATTGGAGTTGGTTGCCATTGCCTTCTCTGCTTTAAGGCGTGATTGTTACTTAATCTTGACCAGGATTTTTCAAAGTGGAATTTCATAGTCCTTAAAAGTTTCCCTGAATATCTCACTCACTCAACGTTCTCACAAAAACAAACTTCAGTAAAGACATTGGGTCTGAAATATGAATAACAGCCCGAAGTATATTACAAAGCTGAAGCGGAAGCTGAATAGTATTGTATTATTTTATCCACATGTCAGTAACCTTTATTGTGTGAAACTGGAACACTATCTTATTATAATACTCACAGAAAATATTTTGTGCCTTCTTATTCCTTCTAACGAACTCATTGAATCCCAGTAGGAGAAGACACAGAGTCAGACACACTGATGCGACTTAGCAGCAGCAGCAGCAGCAGCAGCAGCAGCAGCAGCAATGCCTAGATCCCTTTAAAACTGATCTTATAAACAAGCATCAGTTGGTGGATGATTGTAGTACTTTCAAATTTACCATGAGACTTTTAGAGATATTTTCTATCAAATTTCATGTTTTGGTCTGTGAAACTTATTTCAGTGTTCAAACAAAAATGTTGTTTTTCATTTCATACTGTGAAATTTTTCCTAAATCCACCTCTTTTCGTTTAAAATTATGATAGCTTATTTAGTTTACATTCTCCTAGTGTGATGGCAAAAAATGTTCCACAATATGGGATTTTAACCTGTTTTGACTGCAAATCTGCCTGCAATGTGGAAGATCCGAGTTCGGTCTCTGAGTCAGGAAGATCTCCTGGAGCAGGGAATGGCAACCCACTCCATTATTCTTGCCTGGAGAATTCCATGGACAGGAGACCCTGGCTACAATCCATGGGGTAGTAAAGAGTTGGACATGACTGAATGACTAACACTCTGAATTCATTTTATCAATACATATAGTCAGTTGATATTTTTTGAGCATCTGTGTAACCTCAGACATGGCTCAAATGAGGGATATTGAGAGTTTTGGGGGGCTTTTTCCCATTTAAAACTTAAAATACTGTTCCAAGGCAATTTTGCCCAGTTATAGAGACTGTCTCTTCAGGAAGAGTCTGCTTGTTTTTCACAGGATATTCCTGGAACAAATCCTCTGCCATATCAGCTTCTTATATTAGAAGTATTAGTGATATGTGGCAAACGTGTCATCTATTTATTGTTGAGTTACACTCATCTTTTAGCTGAAGAAATAACATGATGTCAGCTTTAAATATCCCCTTCTCTCAGGTTCCATCTGCATTTTATCAGAATACATTATTGTTTCAGACAGAGAGCAACGTGGTATGTCTCAAATTCATTACTGATGTAAGATGTTCTGTGTTTTACAGTTTTTGATAAATTTTCTTAAAACAAAGGAAAATAAGTGATTAAGTTATGCTCGCACAGCTGTACTCTTTTTTAAAAAATAATTATCCTTGAATATTGACATATTTATCCAGATCCAGACAAAGGTATTCCAAATATTAGCAAAGTAATACAAGAGTCACACATGGCCTCTAGAGCTGGTATTCTGTTTAGACTTCAGAATTGTCTAATAGAATCTAGACTGTAAACATTGCAAAGGAAGGTTCCTGAAGTATCTGACAGCAATCATACCCCCATAACTGGGTGTATTACTAAAATTGAAAGATCAGAGGGGATACACTCTAAGTTGTCATTTTTTAACTATTTGCATACAATTAAGTGATTTTTATCATTTTCTTATAGTAAAGGAACATACAACTTTTGACTGTTACTGTTCAGTTTTTTGTACCAAACATACCTGTCATCACCACACTATCATACTTCGACTATGAAGATGTATATAGCAATCATTATTTTTTGGAGTTTGTCTTTAGTCCTTCTTGAACTAAAGCCAATGAAAATAAGATAAATTGTTGAAATAACTGTCCAGTTTCGTTGCTCCAACAGAGCACATCTAGACTTTAAGGAATAAATGCATGTTTGTTTTCATTGCTCAGTTGGTAAAGAATCCACCTGCAATGGAAGAGACCCCAGTTCAGTTCCCGGGTCAGGGAGATCCACTGGAGAAGGGATAGGCTACCCACTCCAGTATTGTTGGGCTTCCCTGCTGGCTCAGCTGGTAAAGAATCTGCCTGCGATGTGGGAGACCTGGATTTGACCCCTGGGTTGGTAAGATCCCCTGGAGACAGAAAAGACTACCCACCCCAGTATTCTGGCCTGGAGAATTCCATGGACTAAGAGTCAGACAGGACTGAGCGACTTTCACTTTCACTTTAAAACTGGTTTTGTGTACCCCAATGTTCATCGCAGCACTGTTTATAATAGCCAGGACATGGAAGCAACCTAGATGTCCATTCACCCTTATGGCAGAAAGTGAAGAGGAACTAAAAAGCCTTTTGATGAAAGTGAAAGAAGAGAGTGAAAACACTGTTTCCATTGTTCCCCCATCTGTTTTCTATAAAGTGATGGGACTGGATGCCATGATCTTACTTTTCTTAACGTTGAGTTTTTGTTTTTTAAGTTTAAAAAAATTTTTTTTATTTTGTATTGGGGTATAGCTGATTCTCAATGTTGTGATGGTATCAGGTGAACAGTGAACAGTGAACAGTGAAAATATCAGGTGAATTCAGCCATGCATATACATGTACCCATTCTCCCCCAACCCCCCTTCCCATCCAGGATGGCACATAACATTGAGCAGAGTTCCATGTGCTGTATGGTAGGTACTTGTTAGTTGTCCATTTTAAACATAGCAGAGTGTACATGTCCATCCCAAACTCCAAAACTATGTCTTCCCTTCACCCCCCACCACCCTCTCCAACCATGTTTGTTTTCTAACTCTGTGAGTCTTACTGTTTGTATCATTTCTTTTTAGATTCCACATATCAGGGATGTCATACGATACTTCTTCTCTGACTTAACTTCACTCAGTATGACAATCTATAGGTCCACCCATGTTGCTGCAAGTGGAATTATTTCATTCTTCCTAGTGGCTGAGTAATATTCCATTGTATATATGTACCACATCTTCTATATCCAGGCCTCTGTCCATTGCTCCCATGTCTTGGCTATTGTAAGCACTGCTGCAGTGAACTTGGGGTGCATGTATTTTTTCAGATCATGTATTTCTCCAAATATATGCCCAGGACTAGTATTGCAGAATCATTTGGTAGCTTTCTTTTACCACCCTCTCCAACCATGTTTGTTTTCTAACTCTGTGAGTCTTACTGTTTGTATCATTTCTTTTTAGATTCCACATATCAGGGATGTCATACGATACTTCTTCTCTGACTTAACTTCACTCAGTATGACAATCTATAGGTCCACCCATGTTGCTGCAAGTGGAATTATTTCATTCTTCCTAGTGGCTGAGTAATATTCCATTGTATATATGTACCACATCTTCTATATCCAGGCCTCTGTCCATTGCTCCCATGTCTTGGCTATTGTAAGCACTGCTGCAGTGAACTTGGGGTGCATGTATTTTTTCAGATCATGTATTTCTCCAAATATATGCCCAGGACTAGTATTGCAGAATCATTTGGTAGCTTTCTTTTCACTTTAAACCAAATGTTATGTGCAGAGCATGATGATCTGATTTACATACATCAAGAAATGAGTACTACAACAGGTTTAGTGAACAGCTGTTATCTGATATAGATACAACAGTAAAGAAATAGGGGAAAAAAAAAGAAATAGGGAAGAAAAAGTTTTTTCCTCATGATGAGAAGTCATAAGATTTACTGTTTATATAACATTCATATACAATGTACAGCAGTTGTAACCAGCTTGTTGTACAGTACATTCATAGTTCCTGTTTATTTTATAACTGTAAGTTTGTGCATCTGGACTACCTTTATCTGCACATATGTTTAAATGTATTTACATATATCATATGTNCCCCTGCCAACTTTTCCTTATCTTTAGGTTTTAGCCTAAAAGTCATTTCTACATGGAAGCTTCCTCGGACCTCCGTGAATGTATTAGCTCCCTTTCAATGTCCTTTACACACACCCTTTGGTCATGCATCACATTTGTTCAGTGTCAGGAGGATGGCTTGCCCTGGCACTGTATCCCTTGTGCCTTAAACGCAGTAGACATGGAGTCAGAATTTGTGGGAAGAATAAATGAATCTGTACCTCAAAGAAGTTGCTTCTCAGTTCAGTTCAGTCACTCAGTTGTGTCTGACTCTTTGAGACCCCACGTGCTGCAGCACGCCAGGCTTCCCTGACCATCACCAACTCATGGAGCTTGTTCAAACTCATGTCCATTGAGTCAGTGGTGCCATCCAGCCATCTCATCCTCTGTTGTCCCCTTCTCCTCCTGCCTTCAATCTTTCCCAGCATCACAGTCCTTTCAAATGAGTCAATTCTTTGCATCAAGTGGCCAAAGTATTGGACTTTCAGCTTCAGCACCAGTCCTTTCAATGAATATTCAGGACTGGTTTCCTTTAGGATGGACTGGCTGGATCTCCCTGCTGTCCAAGGGACTCTCAAGAGTCTTTTCTAACACCACAGTTCAAAAGCATCAATTCTTCAGCACTCAGCTTTCTTTATAGTCCAACTCTCACATCCATACATGACTACTGGAAAAACCATAGCTTTGACTAGACAGACCTTTGTTGGCAAAGTAATGTCTCTGCTTTTTAATAAGCCTTCTAGGTTGGTCATAGCTTTTTTCCAAGGAGCTAGTGTCTTTTAATTTCATGGCTGCAGTCACCATCTGCAGTGATTTTGGAGCCAAAAAAAAAAAAAAATCTGTCACTGTTTCCACTGTTTCCCCACCTATTTACCATGAAATAATGGGACCGGATGCCATGATCTTAGTTTTCTGAATGCTGAGTTTTAAGTCAACTTTTTCACTCTCTTCTTTCACTTTCATCAAGAGGCTCTTTAGCTCTTCTTCGCTTTCTGCCCATAAGGGTGGTGTCATCTGCATATCTGAGGTTATTGATATTTCTCTTGGCAGTCTTGATTCCAGCTTGTGCTTCATCCAGTCCAGCATTTCTCAGGATGTACTCTCTTTTCAAAGACAATGGGCTGTCTTTCTGGGTGCCTGATATCCTCTGCCAGCATTTAGTTGTTTGTGGAATTTGCTAAGCATTGAAATGTTCTTTCAGTGAATTTTGTGGGGAAGAAAGTGGTCTCCACATCCTATTCCTCTGCCATCCATCTTAGGACCACCCCTAACGTTGAGTTTTAAGTCAAAATTTTCACTCTCCTCTTTGACCCTCATAAAGAAGCTCTTTAGTTCCTCCAATCTGCATATCTGAGGTTGTTGATATTTCTCCCAACAGTCTTGATTCCAGCCTGTGCTTCATCCAGACCAACATTTTGCTTGCTGTACTCTGTGCATAAGTTAAATAAACAGGATGATACTATACATACTCCTTTCCTAATTTTGAACTGGTCCATTGTTCCATGTCTGGTTCTAACTATTATATCTTGATCTGCATACAGCTTTCTCAAGTATATTACCAGGAAAAATAAAAACTTTAAATGTTTAGAAAAATATATAAAGTATCTTTTTAACTTATGAAAAGGGACGATTTCTTAAAAAGCACAAAGAAGTTTATATTAAACAAATCTATTTTTGATTTTACAGTTTTAGCTGAAATTCAGACAAAAATTTATTTGCTTCAAAAGAGAGCAAAAAGTAGAAAGAGAAAGTAATCACAGACCTGGGCAGTGAAATGTAAAATATGTTACCAAGGTAATTGAGTATCAGTAGCATATGACAAATATCCATCATTCAGAAGAGAAAATGGAATTGCCAATACATGTAAAAAATGGTCAATCTCATGATTAATTGTGGAAATATTTTTCAAAAGCCATAATGAAATTCAATTTCACATAGAACAGACTGGCAGAAAAAAATTTTTTTAACTTGATAAGAGTGTGAACAATCTAAAAGTCTTAGTCACTGCTAGTGAGTGTGCAGATTAGCACAGTCCCAGTTGTAAATCAAATTGGTGAATACCTATTAAAATTCGAGAGTTGCATATACTTCAAACAAGCTGTTCTATTAATACTTTAATTTTGTTGCCTCAAGAAACACTTGAATATTTTCTCTTAAAGACATGTTCAAGAATGCTCAAAGCAATAGTATTTGAAATATCAAGAATTTATAAATAACTCTCTATTGGCAAAAGAATAGATTATAAAATCTAGTACTTACACATCCTAGGGCATTTTACACCTCTGGAAGTGAATAGTACAGAGCTACACAAATCATATCATAATGATATACTTTTATAAATATTAAAACATGAAAAATAATACCATGCATTGCTTTAATTTGTATGCATTAATAGTAAGGTATAAATGAAAAAATGAAATTTGGAAATGCTTATTAAAATACAAAATGATGCTTAACTCTGGTTGGGGTGATGGAGTATATGATCCAGGAGGATTAGGAAAATATTCCTAGATGTATATCTTAAACTGGCTTATGGGTATATTGCCATTCAGTATATATAATTCTCTCTCTCTTCTCCTCTATCCCTTCCTCCCTCATCACTCTTTATCTATCGCTGTTTGAATTCATGACAAAATAAATATGTTAAGGTAATTTTTTTAATGTATATGGCTACTTCTAAGTATAAAAGTAGAGGAATGTTCAAAATGATTTTATAAGAGAATTAGTTTACAACAAAAAACACTGAAGTTGCAGCATTTTACATTGAGTTGGCAATAGTGAATACACAAGTTTTGAGAGTAGAACCTAGCCCAGTGAAGTCATTCCTTTGAAGGATCTAATTTTTCCAGTTCTCAGTTAAATATTCTCAGAAGCATGTAAATAATAACACTATAAAGGTACTTGAAGGCACAAAGAACATGTCAGCATGCTGGGATTCATTGGCTTTTCTGATTAATATTAGATGTGAGCAATTTCAGATTACTGATTAGATTTATCAATAATTAATGCAATGCTATTGTGGATGATTAAGGTTTTTTCTTTTAATGGGAATCTCAAATCACTTTTAACACCCTGCTATAAATTCTTCATGACATATAGCCCAGCATACACTTTTGCAAGCCTGCCAGACAAGCTTTATAAAACTGATTCAACCAATCTCAGGGCACCAGTGAGGAAAAATTTGGGTTAGCCTTATTTAATAAGTGTTTATAGTAAACCTCTAAGGGTAGCAAGACTGCTTTCTATGTCTAGTGTTTGCAACTCTCCTTGATTTCTTTGGGACTTATTTTATTTCAAAATCAGGTATATCTATTCTGTAATTTTACTCACATATGAGAAAAGAAAATGGAAATAGCTTCATAGTCAATTTGGTATGTCATTATTGTAATATGTTAACTGATAGTGAGGTTCTTTTTGTATTTGGAGAAATTGAATACAATTTTTATAAAAATACAACGTTTATTTTCATAAGAAAAACAAACCACATCAGAGTGTGATTTCTTTCCTTCCATAATGTTCCCTGGTGTCCCTGAATAGTCATTTAAGAATATTAATATGTATTTATACTCAAAGTCTATCCTGAGAATATGAGTTGAGATAGTGAGACAAGTTACTGATAATTCTTAAGAAAAAAAACACTGCTACTGAAGAAAAAGAGTAACATCCACAATTTCAGAGGATATACAAAACAGTTGTTCACAAGCTCTGTGCATAGCATCTATGTTGCTGCTGCTGCTGCTGCTGCTAAGTCTCTTCAGTCGTGTCCGACTCTGTGCAACCCCATAGACAGCAACCCACCAGGCTCCCCCTTCCCTGGGATTCTCCAGGCAAGAACACTGGAGTGGGTTGCCATTTCCTTCTCCAATGCATGCATGCATGCTAAGTTGCTTCAGTCGTATCTGACTGTGCAACCCCATGGACAGCAGCCCACCAGGCTCCTCCATCCATGGGATTCTCCAGGCAAGAATACTGGAGTGGGTTACCATTTCCTGCTCCAGCATAGCATCTATGAGTTTTATTTTTTTAATTGAGATATTATGGACAGGTAGCATTACGTAGGTTTAAGGTGTACAGCCTGTTGATTTCAAACATTTTTATATTGTATTGTCATTGCCATCATAGTGTTAGCTAACATCCTTATCACAACACATTAGTATTTCATTTTTGTGATGAGAACCATTAAATAAGTTTTTAATAAATTCCCTAAAAATGTAACTCCATCCCATCTAAAAATGTTTCAAACTGTTTAAAGCACTTAAAATATATAATGTTACACCTGGTTAAATAGTTTATCAAAAGCTATGCACTTCATTTATTTTATAACAGAAAGAAAAATAAAGTCCCTATTTAGCAACTGGAATACTTCACATCCGTCAAACTGGCTAATAGCAAAAAGACAAGAAATAAGTTTTGGGAGTGTGTGGAAAGAAGGGAAGACTTGAGCATTGTTGGTGTAAATGCAAACTGGTGCAGTCTCTATGGAAAATAGTACAAAAGTTCCTTGAAAAACTAAAACTAGAACTACCATATAATCTAGCAACTCCACTTCTGGGTATTTATTTGAAGAAAACAAAAAACATGTTAGATATGTGCACCCCTATGTTCATTGCAGCATTATCTATAATAGACAAGATATGGGCGGAAACAACAGATAAAGAAGTTCATATATATGTGCTAAGTGAAATAAGTCAGAGAAAAACAAATACCATATGATTTCACATATATGTGATATCTAAAAATCAAAACTAATAAACATAACAAAACAGATATGGACTCATAGATACAGAGAACAAATTGGTCACTGCCAGAGGGGAGGGGACTGGGGTGATCGATAAGATAGGTGAAAGGATTGAAAGGTACAAAATTTCAGCTTGAAATAAACAAGTTATAGGGATGTAATATACACATAGGGAATATAGCCAATAATATTATAACAAGTTTTTATGGTGATGGATGGTAATTGGACTTGATGTTGATTATTTCTTAATGTATAAAAATATCAAATCACTGTTACACATCTGAAACTAATGTGATATAGTATGTCTGTTATAACTCAAGTTTTAAAATAAATAAAACATTTGACAGAAATAAACTCACAATAATAAAATAAATAAGTTTTGAAGATTCATTCTACAGGATGGTAACTATAACAAATTTGTATTATGTACTTTAAATTTGCTAAAAGAGTTAGTTCACAACATAAAAATGGTGATTATGTGAGGTGATGGAATGTTAACTAACCCTATCACAGTAATTTTGAAATCTATATATGTATTAAATTACTGCATACACCTTAAACTTACACAATGTTATATGTCAATTATAACTCAATAAAATAGATGGGGAAACAGTGTCAGACTTTATTTTGGGGGGCTCCAAAAAATCACTGCAGATGGTGACTGCAGTCATGAAATTAAAAGATGCTTACTCCTTGGAAGAAAAGTTATGACCAACCTAGAGAGCATATTGAAAAGCAGAGACACTACTTTGC
>SJYX01006757.1:201751-299022 GCA_006410675.1 Oreotragus oreotragus | reverse complement strand
GAGGATGAGATGGCTGGATGGCATCACGGACTCGATGGACATGAGTCTAAGTGAACTCCGGGAGATGGTGATGGACAGGGAGGCCTGGAGTGCTGGAATTCATGGGGTCGCAAAGAGTGGGACATGACTGAGCGACTGAGCTGAACTGAACTCAATAAGGCTGGAAACAAAAATAAATAAAACCCATTTTAAATGAAAAACATAATATCTTTGTTTTGGGCTTCCCTGGTGGCTCAGACAGTAAAGAATCTGCATGCAATGCACAAGACCTAGGTTGATCCCTAGGTTTGGGAGATCCCCTGGAGAAGAGCATGGCTACCTACTCCAGTATTCTTGCTTGGGAAATCCCATGAGTGGAAGAGCCTGGTGGGCTACAGTTCAAGGGGTCACAAACAGTCAGACATAACTGAGCAACTGTCACTTTACTTATAGTATCTTTAGTGACAATTTTTTGTTTGTAAATTTGTTTTTAATTGAAGAATAATTATTTTACACTATTCCATAGGTTTCTACCAAACATCAGCGTGAATCAGCCATAGATTTACCTATGTCCCCTCCCACTGGAACATCCCTTTCACCTCCCTCCCCATCCCACCTCTCTAGATAGTTACCTAGCTCCGGTTTGATCTCCCTGAGTCATACAGCCAATTCCCGTTGGCTATCCATTTTAGACACTTTAAACTCCACAACTTTCGTCTTTACAGGAATCACTCCATTTATGCTCAATTGGATATTGGTTATTTTAGCTTTCCCAGCACTTCAAAACTAATTTGCATCCTGCCAGCACCAACACCAAAAAATTATCTCCGCAAGGGGCTTCACCCTCTCAATAGCCTCCAGTCAGTCAGTTCAGTTGCTCAGTCGTGTCTGACTCTTTGAGATTCCGTGGACTGTTGCACCCCAGGCTTCCCTGTCCATCACCAACTCCAGGAACTTACTCAAACTCATGCCCATCGAGTCAGTGATGCCATCCAACTATCTCATCCTCTGTCAATCCCTTCTCCTCCCACCTTCAATCTTTACCAGCATCAGGGTCTTTTCAAGTGAGTCAGTTCTTTGCATCAGGTGGCCAAAGTATTGAAGTTTCAGCTTCAACATCTGTCCCTCCAATGAATATTCAGGACTGATTTCCTTTAGGATTCACTAGTTGTATTTCCTTGCAGTCCAAGGGACTTTCAAGAGTCGTCAACATCTTAGTTCAATGGCCCCCAAATTCCAGGAATTCCAGATTCTTTTTTTTTTAATTTTTTATTGAAGGATAATTACTTTACAAAATTTGCTGTATTCTTTCAAACTTCAATAACAATCAGTCATAGGGATACATATATCTCACTCCCATAACCCACCACATTCCCCCTCTCTAAACTGATACAAAGCCCCTGTTTGAATTTCCTGAGCCATACAGCAAATTCTCATTGGCTATCTATTTTACATATGGTAATGTAAGTTTCCATGTTACTCTTTCCATACATCTCACCCTCTCCTCCCCTCTCCCCATGTCCATAAGTCTGTTCTCTATGTCTGTTTCTCCTTTTCTGTCCTGTAAGTAAATTCTTTGGTACCATTTTTCTAGAGTCCATACATATGCGTTAGAATACAATATTTGTCTTTCTCTTTCTGACTCCACTCTGTATTAACAGGCTCTACGTTCATCCACCTCATCAGAACTGACTCAAATGCATTTCTTTTTATAGATGAGTAATATTTCATTGTGTACATGTACCACAACTTCTTTATCCATTCATCTGTCCATGGACATCTAGGTTTCTTCCATGTTCTAGCTATTGTAAATAGTGCTGCAAGATTGCTGAGTCATATGGTGGTTTTATTCCTAGTTTTTTAAGGAATCTCCATAACATCCTCCATAGTGGCCGTATCAATTTACATTCCCATCAACACTGTAAGAGCATTCCCTTTTCTCCACACCCTCTCCAGCATTTACTGTTTGTAGACATTTTGATGATAGCCATTCTGACTGGTGTGAGGTGATACCTCATTGTAGTTTTGATTTGCATTTCTCTAATAATGAGGGATGTTGAGCATCTTTTCATGTCTTAGTTAGCCATCAGTATGTCTTTGAAGACATGTCTGTTTAGGTCTTTTTTCCCGCTTTTTGATTGGGTCATTGGTTTTTCTGGCATTGAGTTGTATGAGCTGCTTGTATATTTTGGAAGTTAATCCTTTGTCAATTGTTTCATTTGCTATTATTTTTCACATTCTGAGGGTAGTCTTTTTCACCTTGCTTATAGTTTCCTCTGCTGTGCAAAAGCTTTTAAGTTTAATCAGGTCCCACTTGTTTACTTTTGTTTTTGTTTCTGTTACTCTAGGAGGTGGGTCATAGAGGATCTTGCTTTGATTTATGTCATCGAGTGTTCTGTCTATGTTTTCCTCTAAGAGTTTTATAGTTTCCGGTCTTACATTTAGATCTTTAATCCATTTAGAGTTTATCTTTGCGTATGGTGTTAGGAAGTGTTCTAATTTCATTCTTTTACATGTAGTTGTCTGATTTTCCCAGTACTATTTATTGAAGAGGCTGTCTTTGTCCCATTGTATATTCTTGCCTCCTTTGTCAAAAAATAAGGTGCCCATAGGTGCATGGGTTTATTTCTGAGCTTTCTGTCTTGGTCCATTGAGCTATATTTCTGTTTTTGTGCCAGTACCATACTGTCTTGATGACTGTAGCTTTGTAGTATAAGCTGAAATCAGGAAGGTTGATTCCTCCAGCTTCATCCTCTTTCGCAAGACTGCTTTGGCTATTCAGGGTCTTTTCTGTTTCCATATGAATTGTGAAATTTTTTGTTCTAGCTCTGTTAAAAATACCATTGGTAATTTGATAGGGATCACATTGAATCTGTAGATTGCATTTGGTACTATAGTCATTTAAATAATATTGATTCCTCCTACCCAGGAACATGGAATATCTCTCCATCTGTTTATGTCATCTTTGATTTCTTTCACTAGGGTTTTATAATTTTCTGTGTACAGTTTTTTGGCTCCTCAGGTAAGTTTATTCCTAGATACTTGATTCTTTTGTTGCGATGGTGAATGGGATTGATTCCTTAATTTCTTTTTCTAATTTTTCATTGCTAGTAATTATAAATGCAAGTGATTTCTATGTATTGATTTCATATCCTGCAACTTNTTGTCTGATAATTACTAATAGCAACCTTTCTACTATCAAAATGATAAACTATTTGATCACCATACACATAAGGCATTATAAGGAGACTGCTTTTATAAAGAGATTGATTGGATAGTCAGTATAACAACTCTAGGACTTCCCTGGCAGTCCAGTGGTTAGGACTCTGCTTTCACTGCAGGGGACACAGGTTCAATCCCTGATTGGGGAACTACAAAAAAATAATAATAAATAAATAAACTAAAAAGGAACTTAAATACCAAAAAAACAACTCTACCCTTTCCCTTCCTTTGACTCCCCATAGTGTAGGCCATAGTGGATGCTAATGCCCTGAAGAGAGCAGTGTGTACTGTTCACATTTCTTCCTCTAATCCATTCCCAAAAGATTCCCCCAGATCCGAGCACTTAGAATGATCAGTTCGTCTCCAATCACCAGCCCTGGAGTGCTCCCACAGGCTTCTGGGGCCAACCTGCTTTACCTGCCCATCCAGAATCCTGAATGGAGAACCATCTGCTCACAGATCAAACCTCCCCTGATTTTCTGTATCTTGGCCTTGAATTTTTTTTTTTTAAATCATGTGAGCCTCACCCTTTAATGCAAGAGAGATGAACACATAAATAAACAAACAAAAATTCTGCCAAAGCAAGTAGGTTTATTATCGTAAAAACCGTATCCAAGAGCCACCAGCCCCAGAGGAGGTCCTGCAGGCCTCCAAGATGCCCATCAGTCTCAGGCCAGTTAAAAAATATTTTTATTGAAGTCCTGAATACTCATTGGAAGGACTGATGCTAAAGCTGAAACTCCAATACTTTGGCCACCTGATGTGAAGAGCTGACTCATTGGAAAAGACCTTGATGCTGGGAAATATTGAGGGCAGGAGGAGAAGGGGATGACAGAGGATGAGATGGTTGGATGGCATCACTGATTCGGTAGACATGAGTTTGAGTCAACTCCGGGAGTTGGTGATGGACAGGGAGGCCTGGTGTGCTGCAGTCCGTGGGGTCACAAAGAGTTGGACACAACTGAGTGACTGAACTGAACAGCTGATTTACAATGTTGTGTTAATTTCTGCTTTATGGCAAAGTGATATATATGTATATATACGTTCTTTTAAAATATTCTTTTCCATTCTGGTTGATCACAGAATACCGAATATAGTTCTCTGTGCTATACAGTAGGACCTTGTTGTTCATCCATTCCATATATACTAGCTTCCATCTGCTAACCACCGTCTCCCTCTCTAGCCCTGCCCCCAAGCTCCTCCCCCTTGGCAACCACCAGTCTGTTGCCTATGTTGGATCACTATTTAAGGACCGTTAAAGCTAGAGAATGAGGAACAGGCAGATGGAGTGGGGAGAGGGTGAAGGAGTGGAGGGGGGCAGAGCCAAGCTCTCTAGTTAATCTTTTTTTAAAACTTGAAGTGTAGTTGATTTATGATATTGTGTTAGTTTCAGCTGTACAGCAAGGTGATTCAGTTATATATTTTCGGATTATTTCCCATCATAGGTTATTACAAGATATTGAACACAGTCCCCTAAGCTACATGGCAAGTCTATTGCGTATCTGTTTTATGTGTAGCAGTTTCCATCTGTTAATCCTACACTCCCGATTCCTTCCTTCCTCCTTTGATGACCGTAAGTTTGTTTCTATGTGTGTGAGTCTGCTTCTGTTTTGCACATAGATCCGTTTGTATTAGCTTTTAGATCCCACACATAAGTGACATAACATTTGTCCTTCTCTGTTTGACTCACTTCATCTAGTATGACAGTCTCTAGCTCCATGCATGTTGCTGCAAATGTCAATGTTTCATTCTTCTTGATGGCTGAGTAATATTCCATTGTATTGTGCTGGCTTGGCCAACCCAATGTATATGCACGGCGTCTTCTTAAACCACGTGTCTGCTGCTGGATGCTTGGGTTGTTTCCATGTCTTGGCTATTGTAAACAGTGCTGCTGTGAACATAAGGGTGCATGTATCTTTTCAAATTATAGTTGTATCTGCTTATATATCCAGGAATGGGATTGCCAGCTCATATGGCAACTTTATTTTTAGCTTTTTGAGGAACCTCCATACTGTTTTCCATAGTGGATGCACCACTTTACATTTCCATCAACAGTGTAGGAGGGTTCTCTTTCTCTGTGCCCTCTCCAGCATTCATTACTTGTAAACTTCTAGATGAGGGCCATTCTGACCAGTGTGACATGATGCTTCACTGTGGTTCTGATTTGCATTTCTCTAATAATTAGCAACATTGAGCATCTTTTCATGTGCCTGTTGGCCATCTGTAAGTCTTTCTTGGGGAAACATCTATTTATATCTCCTGCCCCTTTTTTGATTGGGTTATTATTATTTTGGATATTGACTTACATGAGCTGTTTGTATATTTTGGAAATTGAGCCCTTGTTGGTCGCATCATTTGCAAATATTTTCTCCCATTCCGTACATTGTCTTTTTGTTTAGTTTATGGTTTTCTTTGCTGTGCAAAAACTTTTAAGTTTGAGTAGGTCTCATTTGTTGATTTTAACTTTTATTTCCTTGGCTTTGAGAGACTGGTCTAGATATTCATTCTCAAAGGGCTGTTGTGAGTTTGTGTCCCTCAGAAGAGGTGTTGATGTCCTGACAACCCTCAGTACCTGTGAATGTGACCTGATTCGGAAATAGGATCTTCGCAGATGTAATCAAGCGTTAGATAAGGTTGTAGCGGAGTACGGGCTTCCCAGGTGGCGCTAGTGGTAAAGAACCTGCCTGCCACTGCAGGTGACAAGAGACATGAGTTTCATCCCTGGGTCGGGAAGATCCCCTGGAGCAGGGCATGGCATCCCACTCCAGTATTCTTGCCTGGAGAATCCCATGGACAGAGGAGCCTAGTGGGCTACAGTCCATGGGGTTGCAAAGAGTTGGACATGACTGAAGCCATGAAATTAGAAGACGCTTACTCCTTGGAAGAAAAGTTATGACCAACCTGGATAGTATATTCAAAAGCAGAGACATCACTTTGCCGACTAAGGTCTGCCTAGTCAAGGCTATGGTTTTTCCTGTGGTCATGTATGGATGTGAGAGTTGGACTGTGAAGAAAGCTGAGCACCAAAGAATCGATGCTTTTGAACTGTGGTGTTGGAGAAGACTCTTGAGAGTCCCTTGGACTGCAAGGAGATCCAACCAGTCCATTCTGAAGGAGATCAACCCTGGGATTTCTTTGGAAGGAATGATGCTAAAGCTGAAACTCCAGTACTTTGGCCACCTCATGCGAAGAGTTGACTCATTGGAAAAGACTCTCATGCTGGGAGGGATTAGGGGCAGGAGGAGAAGGGGATGACCGAGGATGAAGTGGCTGGATGGCTTCATGGACTCGATGGACGTGAGTCTGAGTGAACTCCGGGAGATGGTGATGGATAGGGAGGCCTGGCGTGCTGCAATTCATGGGGTTGCAAAGAGTCGGACACGACTGAGTGACTGAACTGAACTGAATGATTGGTCAACAGAAAATAATATAATTCTATATCACTAAAACTATCATTTAATAGGAAAACTGATAATCACTTTTTAAAAATCCAGAGGCATATCAGAATTTTCTTGAAATTTTTGAAAAATACAAATGTCCAGGTATTGCTTTTTTTTTTCCTCCAGAGTTCCAGATGTGTTTCTAATGAGCATCCATGTTTAAAAACAACTGGACTATATGATGATTTTATCTAGTTTATTTCACTTTTTCTATTTCATATGCAGTACTCTCATTTCATTTAGTTTATGTTTTCCAATTTTTATATCTCTTTTTGTTGTTCTTTCTCAAGCCTTCATCAAGAGTAGTAGAAAAGCTTTTGTACACACACAGTTATATATAAATAGTATGTATAATATAATATATATATTAGAAAACCTATGAATTTTTGCCTAGCTAAAAAATTTATGATATTTTGATTCCACTTGTTTGACTTAGTATGAAAAGAATGCTTAATTTCTAATTTATATGCACTCAAAAGTTTGATATAGTTTCATGTATTCTGGCATCTAATATTACTGTTAAAAGATTAGAAAGTTTACTATCTTAGTGATCTTTAAAAGAAAATTTGAATGAGGCTGGAAACTTCTAATCCAGTTCTAAGAATATAAAGAAATACTGTTGTTAAAAAAAAACAACCAGGAAATTAATGTCATATAGTATTATTAACTAATGTGCAAATTTTGTCTCAATTTCACAAAATGTTATGGTAGTGGCCATTATTTGTTTTCATACCTTATTCAAGATTCCACTTTGTATTTAGTTGCATTAAGCAGCTTCAGCTGCATGCAACAAATTCTGGTAAATTCTCATTTTTATTCCATTACAAATATTTTCTAATATTCCTTGCTATACTAATAGCTTCTTAGACATACCCATCATTTAAAAGTGAACATTTAATTTTTTAAATACGTGGGGCTTTTAAGGTATCTTTGATATTAATTTCTCATTTAAATGTTTTCTTCTCTGCAACCACCATCTGTTTCTTCAGTCTTCTAACTTTATTGTGGCTTTCAATGGCTAAGTCAAAGATCTCTCTTGCTAAATGTCATATTACACTGGAAAATATGTGGGTTGTTTTCAAATATCTTTTGATATCGACTTCTAACATAATTCTACAGTGATAAGAGAACAGATTCTCTATGATTTCAATACCTTTAGACAATGAAATTTTTGCACCTTGTTTTATGTCCATGGATATGTTCCAGTGTCTCCTAGTTTGGCGTCTATGGGAACCTAAATATAATTTGTATCTTACTGTTGTAAGAAAATTGTATAAATCTTAATTATGTTGAATTAGTTCATGATGTTTTTCAGGTCTACTATGCCCTTCCACTTTTCTGTGTTATTCATCTTATTAATTTTTGAGAGTTTGATATTGAAACTCCAACTAAAAAAATCTTAATTTATCTACTTTAAAAATAAGTTTGATATATAGTAGAAATATATATAACCTTGTTCTAAATTTTCCAAGTCTCTTATAAATGTGTTATCATACTTTCATAATTTCATCTGTTATTCAGCTAATAGCAGTAATGTATTTTGCTGTATTTCTTAGTAGCACAAAATAAATCACTTATCAACTAATTTGTGTTGTAGAAACAAGGCTGTAAAAAAAAACAGACTATAATACAAGCTTATAGCATAGTTTTTCTAGATTTCTATTGAACAAACGGAAATGAAAATTATCCTACAAGTCAACTTACCACTGAGGAGTGGTGAGTACAGAAAATGTGATTAAAATAATAGGTCTAGTATGTAGAAAGTGCTCAATAAATGTTAGCAGCAGCTACAACTATTACTACTACTGTTGCTGCTGGTACTACTGGTATTGCTATTAGTACTAGTCCTGTTACTGCTGCTCCTACTCTTGTTGCTGAAAGACAGAAACTAGATGAGCTTGGATGCAGAATTTGAGGTATACTCAACATCTATCACTCCCTACTTTCTTGCTTGCTTGTTGTTGTTCAGTCACCAAGTCGTGTCCTGCTCCTTGAGATCCCATAGACTGCAGCATGCCAAGCTTCCCTGTGCTTCACCATCTCCCAGAGTTTGCCCAGGTTCATGTTTATTGAATTGGTGATGCCATCCAACCATCTCGTCCTCTGTTGTCCTCTTCTCTTTCTGTCTTCAGTCTTTTGCAGAATCAGGGTCTTTTCTGATGAGTCAGCTCTTTGCATCAAATGGCCAAAGTATTGGCGCTTCAGCTTCACATCAATCCTTCTAATGAGTGTTCAGGGTTGATTTCCTTTAAACTTGACTAGTTTGATCTCTTACTATTCAAGGGATTCTCAAGACTGTTCTCCAGCACCACAGTTTGAAAGCATCATTTCTTTGGCATTCAACCTTCTTTATGGTCCAACTCTCACATCTCTACACAACTACTGGAAAGACCATTATTGTTTAGTCACTGAGTCATGTCTAACTCTTGCAATTCCAGGAAATGTACCCCTCCAGGCTCCTCTGCCCATGGGATTTCCCAGGCAAGTATAGTGCCATTTTCTTCTCCAGGAGGTCTTCCTGAATCAGGGATCAAACCTGAGTTTCCTGCTTGACAGACGGATTCTTTACCATTAAGCCACCAGGGAAAGACCATAGCCTTGACTATATGGACTTTTGTTGGCAAAGTGATGTCTTTGCTTTTTTAATACACTGTCTAGGTTTCCTTCCAATCATCTTCTAAGTTCATGGCTGCAGTCACCATCCCCAGTGATTTTAGAGCCCAAGAAGAGGAAATCTGTCATTGCTTCCACCTTTTTCCCTTCTATTTCCCATGAAGTGATGGGACTGGATACCATGATCTTAGTTTTTTTTTTTTCTTAGTTTTTTTAATATTGAGTTTTAAGCCAGCCTTTTCACTCTCCTCTTTCACCTTCATCAAGAGGCTCTTTAGTTCCTCTTCAATTTCTGCCATTAGAGTGGTGTCATCTGCATATCTGAGGTTGTTGATATTTTTCCTGGCAATTTTGATTCCAGCTTGTAACTCATCCAGCCTGNGTTTTTTTAATATTGAGTTTTAAGCCAGCCTTTTCACTCTCCTCTTTCACCTTCATCAAGAGGCTCTTTAGTTCCTCTTCAATTTCTGCCATTAGAGTGGTGTCATCTGCATATCTGAGGTTGTTGATATTTTTCCTGGCAATTTTGATTCCAGCTTGTAACTCATCCAGCCTGGCATTCTGCATAATGTGCTCTGCATATAAGTTAAATAGACAGGGTGACAATACGCAGCTTTGTCGTACTCCTTTCTCAATTTTGCACCAGTCAGTTGTTCCATGTTTGGTTCTAACTGTTGTTCTTGACCCACATATAAGTTTCTCAGGAGACAGGTAAGATGGTCACATATTACCATCTCTTAAAGAGTTTTCACAGTTTGTTATGGTCCACACAGTCAAAGGCTTTAGCATAGTCAATGAAGAAGAAGCAGATGTTTTTCTGGAATTCCCTTCCTTTCTCTATGATCCTGTGAATGTTTGCTATTTGATCTCTGGCTCCTCTGCCTTTTCTAAACAGAATTCTAATTTTTTCTCAGGAATCTACTTCTCAGAGGATGACTCTAACCCCACTTTAAGGACTTATCTGGATTAGCTGAAACCAGTTATGGTAATATCATTCCTTTTGCTTGTGACTGGGTAAAGGGTGGGCATGTGGCGTCTTGACCAACAAAACATGAAGGAAATCTGCTGAAGAAGCAGGGAAGAAGCTTTGGTAAAAACTTGTCATATACTTAAGAAAGACACACAGGAGTACTTTATCTGTTCTCTTCCTCTGAATATTGTCAGGGAAAAGTACCTTAGTTGTTCTGTTGCTCCCTTTTTGATGCTTTTCAAAAGTTTCCTTTTAAAAAAATATGACCTTAGGGTATTTTCCTTACTATCTGGTCAGCTCTTTGCTGATTTTAAAATGTTAAAAAAATATCTTATTCAGCAATCTAAAATAATTTTTCTGTCACAGTAATGTTATTACCAAAAACAGAAGTTTCACATTTGTTTCTAAAATGAACTAAAATTGATTTGATTAAAGAATTTACTATTTATAGTCTTTTTTATTATTTTTTTAAATTTTATATTTATAATGCTTCAGGTGTACAGCAAAGTGATTCAGTTATACCTATCTATCTATATATATTCTTCTTCAGATTCTTTTTCATTATAGGTTATTACAAGGTATTGAATATTATTTTCTGTGCTATACAGTAGGTCCTTCAAAACAAAAATAGACTCAACAGACATAGAAAAAAAAAAACTTAAGGTTAGCAAAAGAAGAAGGGAGGACAAATTAGAAATTTGGGAATAACAAATACAAGCTTCTTTATAATAACTAGTTTTCTACTGCAAAGCTAGACTAGCTTTGTGCTGTCCAATATAGCTGTCACTAGCCACATGTGGCTATTTAAATTAAATTAATTAAAGATTCTGTTCTTCTGTTGCACTAGATGAATTTCAAGTGCTCAACAGCTAATTTGACTATGCATTGGACAGTGCATATATAGAATATTTCCATCATTGAGGAACATTATCTTGGACAGTGCTGGGCTAGATTATGTGTCTAGAAGGTTTAAATTTTCATGTATTACATTAAATTTTAAAAGGCTCCAGCTTCCACAATTTATGCTCAGATAGCTTCATTAACTTGGATAGCATGAAAATAAATTTTGGTGTGGTAATTTATTTGTCTCAAATTCTGAACTAGTAGAGACAAGATTAATGAAAAAACATTATTTGCATATCCATTATATATATATATATATATATGTTAAATATATCTCCTTAACATTTGCTGAAAGCTGAAACAGAAGACAAAGATACTAATAGAAATGTCAAGTGACCAATAGCAAGCTTTATAAAAAATCTGAGCATATAAAATATGGGTAAAATGAAACAAGCTTGGCATGTGTGTCTGGCGTGTCTTTATCTGTTTTTTTATTACCTTATACATTATTCATATTATATAGCACTTATGTTATTAGGCCCAAAATGTGGGCCCACCTCTACAACTATGTAACAGAAACAGATGGGGATTGAGAGGTGGGTTTGGCTTTCACACTCCTACCTAACACAGTCTAATATACAGTAGGACTCCCTTCTTCTTCTCATGCATAAAACCTCTATTTTTTGAGATTTACATTATTCATCCAATTCACTATTTGGTTTCATCATTGCTTTTTACTAACCTCATGATGACCATTTCCCATCATTGGTTAAAGAGCTTCGTACGTACTTCACAGTTTCACTATATGCTCCAAGTCCTAATGTCACCCACATAGAAGACTCTCCAAACTCCCTACCCTTAACAGTCCTTGAACTCCTTGACCTCCATTCAACATTGGGCATGCACTCCCATGATCACACTCTAGATCTGACCTCAATGAGAACAGTCTCACTTCTCACATCTTAAATTCAAATATTAATACATTCCATTCTTGGATCCCCTGACTTACTTGCTATTTCTTTCACCCTGTTTATCCTGAAACCTTGGTTCTTTAATTTTTATGGATTTTTCAAAGTTAGATATCTAATTTTTTCCCTGCTAGCCCTCTTTTAGACTCCATTGTCATTCCCTACTGTACAGTGCATTACTCACCAGTATCCTTAAATTTTCTTGATTTGTTTGATGTTCTGTTGTAGTCTCACCTTTCTCTAACCCATTTTCATCTAAAGCATAAATCTGAGGCTAAATTTTAACTTACACACTTTGCACTTAATTTTATTTGTGCTTAGAAAGCTCTCAATGTCTCTTCCTTTTCTTTTCCAATTTGCCCTTCAGGTCTTTAGCTTCCTATGGGAAGAAATCCTTAACTCTCTAATTAGGCTATGTGCCAATTCCACATGTTTTTATAGCATTACATACTTATTCTATCACATCACTTGTCACCCTGCCCTGTGATTTTCTGTGACTTCCTAAGAAATTATAAAATCTTTGAAGGCATAGACTCTCTTACTCTAGCACAGTATGATAAAAGTAGGTATTCAATTACTTGTTAATTAATGCTGGAAATTTAATACAATCATTGTAATTGAAGCTACATCTAATTATTAAATTGAAACTACATGTATTATTAAAAATAAATTAATAGAACTAAATATCATAAGCTATAAATAAGAGTGTGTTAGCAATAATATGAGGAAAAATAGAGTAGGATAAGGAAGATTAGGAATCCCAGGGTTGTAGGGAGAAGGGAGGGTTGCAATTTTAAATTGAGTATTCAGACTAGGCCTCACTGAGAAGAAAATCAGTTGAGTAAAGGTGAGGTAAGGGAGTTAGTGATGTAGATATCTGGGTTGGAAGAGTATACAAGGCAAAGAGGACAGCCAGCGCAAAAGCCCTAAGCTGGGAGCATGCCTGGCATATACAAGGAGGGAGGCCGTGTGCCTGCAGCAGAGGGAATAAGGAGGAAAACAGTAAAAGATGAGTTCAGAGAAGTAGCAGAAGGCCAGACTGTGCAGGCCTTGCAGACCTTGGTATGAGTTTGGATTTAAGTAAAACAGAGAGCCACTGAAAGGTGTTGGGTAAAATACACTGAAACTCTGCCTCTTATATTGAGCACTGTAGGGAGCAATAGTAATATCAGGAAATTCACTGGAAAAGCTATTTAGAATAATCCAAGGAAAGATAGAGGACAAATTCCCTGATGGTTCAGTGGTAAAGAATCCACCTGCAATGCAGGTGACACAGGAAACACAGAAGAGCATATGAATGAGGAATAGTGTGGGAATGTGGGTAATAGTCTCATGATACGATAAAAAATTAAAAGCTGTGTTTTTAGATCGGAGAAAGGAAGGAGTAATCAGATATAATGACTGGGTATGGGGTTCCCTGGTGGCACACTGGGGAAGAATCTGCCTGCAATGCAGGAGATACAACAGATGCAGGTTCGATCCCTGGGTGGGGAAGACCCCCTGGAGCAGGAAATGGAAACCCACTCCAGTATTCTTGTCTGGAGAATCCCATGGACAGAGGAGCCTGGTGGGGTACAGTCCATAGCGTCGCAGAGAGTTGCCCTATAAAGCATCACTATGAACAAAGCTAGTGGAGGTGATGGAATCCCAGTTGAGCTGTTTCAAATTCTGAAAGATGATGCTATGAAAGTGCTGCACTCAATATGCTAGCAAATTTGGAAAACTCAGCAGTGGCCACAGGACTGGTAAAGGTCATCCCAAAGAAAGGCAATGCCAAAGAATGCTCAAACTACCACACAATTGCACTCATCTTACATGCTACTAAAGTAATGCTCAAAATTCTCCAAGCCAGGATTCATCAATATGTGAACTGTGAACTTCCAGATGTTCAAGCTGGTTTTAGAAAAGACAGAGGAATCAGAGATCAAATTGCCAACATCCACTGAATCATTGAAAAAGCAAGAGAGTTCCAGAAAAACATCTATTTCTGCTTGATTGACTATGCCAAAGCCTTTGACTGTGTGGATCACAATAAACTGTGGAAAATTCTGAAAGAGATGGGAATATCAGACCACCTAACCTGCCTCTTGAGAAATCTGTATGCATGTCAGGAAGCAACAGTTAGAACTGGACATGGAACAACAGACTGGTTCCAAATAGGGAAAGGAGTACGTCAAAGCTGAATACTGTCACCCTGCTTATTAACTTCTATGCAGAATACATCATGAGAAACGCTGGGATGAAGGAAGTACAAGCTGGAATCAAGATTACCGGGAGAAATATCAATAACCTCAGATATGCAGATGACACCACCCTTATGGCACAAAGTGAAGAAGAACTAAAAAGCCTCTTGATGAAAGTGAAAGAGGAGAGTGAAAAAGTTGGCTTAAAGCTCAACATTCAGAAAACGAAGATCATGGCATCCGGTCCCATCACTTCATGGGAAATAGATGGGGAAACAGTGGAAACAGTGTCAGACTTTATTTTTTTGGGCTCCAAAATCACTGCAGATGGTGACTGCAGCCATGAAATTAAAAGACGCTTACTCCTTGGAAGAAAAGTTATGACCAACCTGGATAGTATATTCAAAAGCAGAGACATTACTTTGCCGACTAAGGTCCGCCTAGTCAAGGCTATGGTTTTTCCTGTGGTCATGTATGGATGTGAAAGTTGGACTGTGAAGAAAGCTGAGCGCCGAAGAATCGATGCTTTTGAACTGTGGTGTTGGAGAAGACTCTTGAGAGTCCCTTGGACTGCAAGGAGATCCAACCAGTCCATTCTAAAGGAGAACAACCCTGGGATTTCTTTGGAAGGAATGATGGTAAAGCTGAAACTCCAGTACTTTGGCCACCTCATGAGAAGAGTTGACTCATTGGAAATGACTCTGATGCTGGGAGGGATTGGGGGCAGGAGAAGGGGACAACAGAGGATGAGATGGCTGGATGGCATCACCGACTCGATGGACTTGAGTTTGAGTGAACTCTGGGAGTTGGTGATGGAAGGGAGGCCTGGCATGCTGCGATTCATGGGGTCGCAGAGTCAGACATGACTGAGCGACTAAACTGAACTGAACTGAGCAATTAACACACACTAATAAGATATAAAGAAGATAGTCAATTCACTTCCAGGCCCAGTCATTCATGGGCTAGGGGAGAAAACACAAGTCCTTAACTTTAGAGGTCTGCAAAGGAAGCAGTAGAGAAAAACCATTTTACATTAGAACAAGAAGGTAAAAGGAAAGAAAATTCAGAGACTTCAAGATATAAGGGATTGTGCTGATGATGAATCACGAGTGTCTGGGAGCACAGAAGAGTTTCAGTGGTTGGGAAGGGACAGGAAACAGCAGGGATATGTGAAAATTTATGGAATTGAATGGAAAGAGATGAGGAATAATGTGGAAGTCTGGGACTTCTTGAAGTGGCAAACATAAAATGGAATAAAGGCCATAATAAGATTAATTGTTATTTCTCGAACTGAAGGAAGATAATGGTGGCAAGGTTGTGAGTAATGAGGGGCTAGGAAGTTCAAGGTGTGTGTGTCTCTATCTTGGTTCCTTTTCAGGACAGCATATTTGCTCCTAGTGCTGGAGCTTCCTCTTGACCCTTGTGGATGGAATTGATGGACCTAAAAGGCTGGTTCCATCCAATTTCAAAAATTCATGTGACCCTCACACACATGGATTTCTGATCAAACTAGCTCACAGTTTAAAAAATTTCCCTGCTCTAGGGGAAATGTAAGGTTACTTTTCATAGCAGAATTCGGTTTTACTTACATCTGTGTTGCAGGAGCGATATCGTTTCCTTTCTCCAAGGCAATATTTTCCACCTCCTGAAGGTCTGAAAACACATTTTGTTTAACATGTGAATATAATATATCTAACCACATAAAGAGTACATAAATTGCTTGATGAAAACATATTGACATTTAAGAAAATAAAAAATTTGACATTTTATTAATTATTAAAATAATAATTGTGATAGCAATAATGATTATGGTTGTCAAACAAAAATTACTATGAGTAATTTTATAAGGATATTAATTGTGATGATACATACATTCTTAAGAAAATGTGATTAAATCAATGTACTTTCTAATTAACATAGTAAACAGGTATTCAGTTCAACACAATGAGTTTAAAAATCATTTATAATGAAAAGCCATTTTAATCATATTTGACAAAAACACATAATCTATACTATATGTTTATCAAGTAGGAAGTGGAAAGTTTGTTTTTACAGACTAGAAATAAGGAGAAGACACTAAATAACTTTCTGGAAATAGCTTCAGTCTTCAGTTCAGAGTATATAATGCAGAAATAAATTTCTATCTCATTTCAAATATTACATAAAGTTTAAAAGAATTAAATCAAATCAGATACACTTGTATTATTATATATTATAATGTACTTTATAGTACATTCAATTAGGGTGTTAAATACTTGTTTTACATAAATCAATTTCCGGAGTATTTAACATTAGAGAAAGTCATATGCTGTTATTTTGGCATGTAATATTTGAATGGAAAAAACTAACTTGTTGTTTCAAAAGTGGTCCAGTCATTCTCTTAAGTATTTTGGTATATTATTTATTACCATAGGGTTTTATACTTTTAGTTATTAAATTACAGTAGCTTGGAGCTGAACTTCATTATTCTGCACTTGTTTTAAAAAGATTAAGTCTCAAGTATAATTCTGGTTCACTGATAACTATTATCGATATTAATTACAAATGAGATAATTAAAGTTACACTTTGAATATATTTTGAATGCCAGTGAATGCTGACTTTAAACAAGGGGAAAAAATGGCCCAGCTTGAGCCAGGATGGGAGAAATGGGTTGGTCAGACAAAAACAAGGTACTGGGAATAGTGGTGGCACTGCTGTTTATGAGTGGGTGACAGTGAGCTCAGTTTAACAGAATGAAAAAACAGAAGCTATACAAAGGGAAACAATTTCAAACTGAAAAAGAATAAAAGAGAAAACACATTTAGAGGGAGGAACCAAAGACAGGGATAATAAGTTAAAATAGGAAAAAATAAAAATAGACCATTTTTTTAACCCAGCAGGGGGAAAAAGCAGAGGTAATATCATAACATCATTCTGCACCAAATAATTGTCAGCAAAGAAGGTCCTTAACTTGAGTTCTAGACAAAAATGGGAGCACTTGACATGAAGCAGCTAAGGAGCAGTTTAGTCTCTGGCAGGACACAAAAGACCCACTAGAGAAATCATCCACCTGTAATGGGCACTGGTGGGAGGGAGAAGCAATACAGCTTAGCAAGGAATACGGAGGGGCTGGCTTTATGCCAGGGGACTCTGGCTAGAGAAGGAGTGGTGGGAGAGGAGCAGTCTGACCTGCATAAAACAGTCATGAGGAGAAAAGGGGTGGCAGTTCCGGAAGATGATTAATGGGGGCATGTGAATGGAAACTATTTTAACACATGGGCAGTATTCTTTTCATTGTGATTTGTGATGCGAATCAAGGCATTTCAACCCTTGAAGTGCTCTCATTGGTCTTTTTAATACTAATGTAGCAGTAATAATTTTATGTGACATGTGAAAAGACCTTAGGTTTCCTGGGAATAATGGTAATGTAGCTAAGATCAGACCTGGTTTCATCCATAATTCAGTAGTTTTTGGAGTAGGAAATCTATCTGATTATTACTAGATGAAAAGTCTGGCTGTACCTGGGATAGATACACAATGCTTTTCTTTTCTTTTTAGTTACACAGTAAGGTGAAAAGAAGAAAAAGAAAGTCTGTCTAACAAGGCTCCTCCACTTTCCTGTGCCTATTGCTTGTTCTGAAGAAAGCACTTGGCTCACTGGCGAAACGTTTTTACAGATAACATGTGAAACCACAGCTTTGAATCATTTCCAACTGTGTCTTTTTGTTGGCTCCGGCTTACTTTAGCTACTTACGCTGGACTGTCACAGTGTCTTAGGGATGAGGAGACGCCTCCCCCGCAGGTCCTGCTGCACTCTCCCCATAGTGACCAGGGACCCCAGCCCCCATCTACGCTCTGGGGCCAAGTGCCAAAAGGAACACAATCTCCCTGATAACACCACTGCAAGATTTCACAGAAAACACAGAATTAGCTTTTAGGCAGAAAGGGCTACCAGGATAGAAATAAATACATAAAGATCAGGCAATGACCAATTATAGGCATTAGCATCTTCCCAACAGATAACAGACTGAAAGTTCTTTAACTGTGTTTAGACATTAGTAAAGGTGAATGTGATTTGCAAATTAGCTAAGCAATGATTTATAAATCTCTAACAAATACCAGGCATCTAAAAAACTTGACTTTACTTCTTTTTTTCCTTCTTTCTCCTCCTCCAGACTTTGGTGTTTTCTCATTATAGAGACCTCAAAAGCCTTTTTTAGATATTTTAGTATTATAACTTTTTTTTCTTTATATTCCACTATTATTAGACTCATGGAATGATAACGCAATATGGAAAGTTCTCCAGTAAGGAATTTTTATGATGGTAATTGCTTTCTCTTACAAAAAAAAAAAAAAGGCCGATTGAAGCTACAATAGTGAAAGAATGTGTTGTGGCATTTCATCTACATGAGTACTGCAGACATAATAAAAGTAATGCCAAGACACTAGGGACAGGGTACAAAAAAACCCTTATATACACTGACTAGCCATGTGCATAGCCCCTACATGAACATGTGTATTGGAATTCTTCTCAGCTTTACTCTCTGCAATAAACCATACATACTGCACATAAGTAGAAATCTAGGAATAATTTATCAAGATGCAGACATCGCATAATCAGCTCATAACTCTAACATGATAAATCTTATTTGCAGAATATGGTAAAAATGAAAGCCGTTTTTTAAAAACCAAGCACTATGCAAGACTTTAATTAGTACATTTTTTCTGAGTTATCAAAATTTGATGAACCATGTTGATGCTTGGAGAAGGAAATGGCAACACACTCCAGTATTCTTGCCTGGAGAATCCCATGGATAGAGGAGCCTGGTGGGCTACTGTTCATGGGGTCACAAAGAGTTGGACACGACTGAGTGACTAAGCAGCATGCTGATGATATGAAAGTTCTTTGTTTATATGATGAATAACAATAGTGAACATTATCAGAGTTGAGTAACTGTCAGCAATGTTAGATTGTTAAATAAAAATTCAACTTTGTATTAAAATGTAAAGGGTTTATGACATGTGATTTTTAAAAGTAATCAGTTTATTATGTTAATTCTATATATCCAAAATTATTTCATTTTCACCATTTGTACTGCTATCACTCTAGATCAAACTGGCAAATGGAAGAGCTTGTTACCTGTTCCCATTGCCTCACTTTCTTCTATCTATAATCGACCTATTCTCCAGGGAGCTATCAGAGAGCTCTTTTAAAACATACTATGGTATCATGTTACTCCTTTTCTTAAAAGACTGTAATGGTTTCCTCTTCCCCTATGGTCAACAGTGACCTTTGTGACCTAGCCCCTGCCTCCCTCTCCAGCCTCTTCTCTTTCTGGTACAGAATGCTCCAGACACACACGCTTTCTTTCTGTTCCTCAATACACTAAATTTGTTCTCTGCTCAGGGTACTTGGATTTGCTGGTCCTCCTAGAAATACTCTTTTAATTCCTTCTATTTTAGTCTTCTTATCATTTGGAGAAGGCAATGGCACCCCACTCCAGTACTCTTGCCTGGAAAATCCCATGGATGGAGGAGCCAGGTAGGCTGCAGTCCATGGGGTCGTGAAGAGTCGGACACGACTGAGAGACTTCACTTTGACTTTTCACTTTCATGCATTGCAGAAGGCAATGGCAACCCACTCCAGTATTCTTGCCTAGAGAATCCCAGGGACGGAGGAGCCTGGTGGGCTGCAGTCCATGGGGTCGCTAAGAGTCGAACACGACTGAAGCGATTGAAGAGTCGGACACGACTGAGAGACTTCACTTTGACTTTTCACTTTCATGCATTGCAGAAGGCAATGGCAACCCACTCCAGTATTCTTGCCTAGAGAATCCCAGGGACGGAGGAGCCTGGTGGGCTGCAGTCCATGGGGTCGCTAAGAGTCGAACACGACTGAAGCGACTTAGCAGCAGCAGCAGCATCATTTGGTCTCAGGTCAAGTATCATTCAAAGAGGGGAGCTATCTTTCCTTGACCACTCTTATTATGACGTGGCTGTACCTCACTACCCCTGCCGCCCTTCCCTCCTCCTACTCCAGCATGTACAGAGATGACATCTTCCTGTTTTAGTCCCCTTTACCATTCATTTAAATTACCCATGGCAGAAGATGAGATGGGTTAGACAGCATCACTGATTCAATGGACATGAACTTGAGCAAAATCCGGGAGAGAGTGAAGGACAGGGAAACGTGGCATGCTACAGTCCACGGAGTTGCAAAGAGTCAGAACAGCAATAACTTATTTTTCAAATTATTTTTTTATTACTTTTATTGTCTCCTCTCTTTGGTATACAAAAGCCTAAGAGCCACATGTGGCTATTGAAACTTAAATTAATTAAAACTGAAAACTCAGTTTCTGAGACCGCTTCTAGGACTCCATAGCCACATGTGTCTAGTGGCTGTGATACTTCACAGAGTAGATATAGAACATTTCTATCATCACAGAATGTTCTAACTGAAAATGCTGAATGTCTAGAATAGTGCCCCAGAATGTAGTGGATATTTAACAAAACTTTATTGATGAATACATTAGTTAAATTATTGAATTCTGTGTCCCATTTTGGTTACTATATGTCAAGAAGGAACTGGAAATACTGGAGAGTAAAGAAAGTCAAATTCATCTTTGCGTCCTTGGTAGTTGGCATTCAGAGAATGTTTCAGTAATTGTAACAACATAAGGACTTTTTAAGAAAAGTGCAAAGGAATTATCATTTGTCCATAAAAAATTAGGCAAGAGGAAGTTAAAATCTGGTTGACTATGTAAGGCCAAACATTCTGATCCTAAATGGAATAAATGTTAAAGTAGTGCATTAAAAAAGATAACAAGTATTGGGCAATTAAAAAGTATTACGAAGAGAAAAAAACCATCTGTCTAAAATGATGAAGCAGAGGTAGTTGGCTGAACTGATAATACAGTACCAACTCTTGAAGCAGGGCTGCTAATTATGTACATGTGAGAGGAGAATATTCAAGGTGCCAGCTTATGATTTACCTAATTGATCTTGAAGACCAACCAGTTTGTATAATGGTATATCAATTGTGTTAGATCTTCATCTATATAAAAATCATAACAGTGAGCCAAATATCCTCTGATTTTACATTTTTGGTATTACAAATGTTATTACAAGTAGCTACGTGTAAGAATATTTATGCATCATCTATTTTCCTATGAGAGTAACTGAGTAATGTAGTATTAACCAGCAATTACTGTTCTTCCCCACCGTGGTTTGGAAGGACTGATGCTGAAGCTGAAATTCCAGCACTTTGGCCACCTGATGTGAATAACTGACTCATTTGAAAAGACCTTAATGCTGGGACTGATTGAAGGTGGGAGGAGAAGGGGATGAAAGAGGATGAGATGGGTGGATGACATCACCGACTCAATAGACATGAGCTCGAGTAAGCTCCGGGACTTTGTGATGGACAGGGAAGTCTGGTGTACTGCAGTCCATGGGGTCACAAAGAGTCAGACATGACAGAGCGACTGAACTGACTGAACACTTAAAAATTCCAAATATTAAAATTTGTGTATTTTTAAAGTCAGAAACTTAGCATTACTGATTTCAAATAAGAATAATATTTGATTTTACATTTATCTTATATAATCATAGAACTGCACTTAAATATCAAGGAGATTTTAGAATTTATGTGGTCTAAGCACTTCATTTTTTCATATGAGGCAACTAGAATCTTAAGAAGGTTGACTTGCCCAAGATCACTTACTGAGAAAAAAGGGTGCTGTCCAAATACATATAAAAAATGTAGGGAAAAATCAATTGGAGGTGTAGGACTATATATCTGAAGACATTAAAGAATATGCTAATATACTTTATTGAACTGTTCTTACTACATAAAATACAAAATAACACTAGAGATTTTTTTTTAATTCAATTAGCTCCAAATGTATATATATATATATATATACATATACACATACATGTATATGTTTTTGCATACCTCCTTGAATACTCTTATAATTAGTAGAGGAAAAAATTCCACTTTGTGCATTTTTTAGGGCATGAATTGTGAAGGCCACAAAAACACTGAAAGATGTAGGTTCTAAAGCATTAAATAATATTGTTTTACATGTTTTTTAGATGCTCACAAAATATAGCACAGTGAAAGAAATCACATAAATTCTCCTCTTAAATGTACATTTAATGTACAAGATAAATACAAATATTCAGTTTGTAAAATGTTGCTCAGTTCTTGCCATTAATTAATAATATACACAGTAGTAGTATTCTGTAAGTGGTTTGCTAAAACGTTTTATCGTGAAACTTCATGCTATTGATTATATCTATTCTACACAGTCTTAACATAATAGACATATCATAAAGTTAAATAACATAAATTAATGGGTAAAGAATGAAGAATTCATAACAATAATATAAGTATCAGACATTTAGCAGTTGACAAGAGACTGCTGCTGCTGCTAAGTTGCTTCAGTTGTGTCCAACCCTGTGCAACCCCAGAGATGGCAGCCCACCAGCCTCCGCCATCCCTGGGATTCTCCAGGCAAGAACACTGGAGTGGGTTGCCATTTCCTTCTCCAATGTATGAAAGTGAAAAGTGAAAGAAGTCACTCAGTCGTGTCTGACTCTTTGCAACCCCATGGACTGCAGCCCACCAGGCTCCTCCATCCATGGGATTTTCCAGGCAAGAGTACTGGAGTGGGGTGCCATTGCCTTCTCCAGACAAGAGACTAGTGTCTAGCTTAATAATTAACAACTTAGTCTTCAGTCAGTGTGTTGATTTTAGTTGCTCAGTTGTGTCAGATTCTTTGCCACCCCATGGACTGTAGCCCACCAGGCTCCTCTGTCCATGGGGATTCTCCACGGCAAGAATACTGGAGTGGGTTGCCATGCCCTCCTCCAGGGGATCAAATCCCAGGGATCGAACCCATGTCTCCTGCATTGCAGGTGGATTCTTTACCATTTGAGCCACCAGGGAAGCCCAAGAATTCTGGGTGGGTAGCCTATCCCTTCACCAGGGAAAATCCCCAACCCAGAAATACCACCAGGGTCTCCTGCATTGCGGGAGGATTCTGTAACAGCTAAGCTACCAGGGAAGCTCAAAGTTGCTCAGTCGTGTTCGACTCTTTGCGACCCCATGGAATTCTCCAGGCCAGAATTACTGGAGTGAATTCCCTTCTCCCGGGATCTTCCCAACTGAGGGATCAACCCAGGTCTTCCACATTGCAGGCAGATTCTTTACTTTCTGATCCCACCAGGGAAGCCCAAACATTTTCTTGGCTCCTCTGTCCATGGGGATTCTCCAGGCATGAATACTGGAGTGGGTTGCCATGCCTCCTCCAGGGGATCTTCCCAACACAGGGATCAAACCCAGGTCTCTCACATTGCAGGCGGATTCTTTACCATCTGAGCCACCAGGGAAGCCCACCACGGAAGTCTGTGTAGCCTGTTACAAACTTCAGTTCTCATGTTAGCAACATCCTTCTTTGGTCCAAAGCAAGTCCTTTGTTCCTTTTATTTAGTTTCCCTAACTACAAAATGGGGTCTAAATCCAGTTTTTGATTAGAATATGGTTTGGATTAGGATGATGACAGAAATTAGTTCTATACAGACATTCCTTCAAAGAAGTTAAAAATCTATCAAATGACTTGTTTAACTTTGCTCTCTGGCAAAATGTTTTTTTGTGCTTGTTTACTTTCCTCTCAACTTTGTGTTTATAGGAAAGGATCTCTGGAATTTTTGCTACTTCTCCTTCTGGTAGCATTATGTATCTTAATGTAGTACATATTTTAAGAGAAGAAATTCATTTATCTTAATCAGTTTTTTAAGAAACCTATAGGGAACTTCATGTAGATCAAGTTATTTAAGCTAATTTTCTAGATGATGACATTAATCAATCTATACTAAGATTTTAATCAAAGTTATAATTAATACAATTAGTTTATGGACAGGGGGGCCTGGTGTGCTGCAATTCATGAGGTCGCAAAGAGTCGGACACGACTGAACACCAAATGAACTTTAAGTATACAAATCCTATAAGCACAGTAAAGGTGAGAATTCTGAGTTTTGTATTTTCTATTTTTATCCTTTTTTAACCTGAAGATGCCAAAACTGAAAAGTTCTATTTCCACAGGCATAGAATTTTACTTCATTTCTTAAACTAGAAAAGTTAAATATTCAGAGGGAAACTAGTTTTTCATTTTTATTCTCAAGGGTTATATCAATCTAGTGATTTTGTACTATTCTAAATATCAGTCATATTACTTTAGCCTAGCCTATCCAGATAAAGTAGATAAATTTGGCCTTCTTTTCACTAATTCAGGTGTGTTTAACCAGATTCAGAAAGGTGAAAGAAGTGAAACTATCACATTCCAAACATAAAATCTTGTATTGCTCATTCTTGCTTTTCACATTCCTTCTAAATAAAAGAAATATGTCTTTAAAACTATCTAGAAAGATGATATATCCCAGTGAGGCTTTAAAATTCTTCTTAAGAAACACTTATTCATCATTAAACATTTCTTTCTGTTAAGCCACTGAATTTTATTAATATTATAAATCAAACAATCTAACTTTGAAAATTTGTCATAATTCTACAAAGTAAAATTTCAAAATAAGTATACATACAGTATTTTAAAATAATTTTTTTAAACTGGACATATTTTAGGATGTAATTATGGTAGATCTTGTACCATAGCCAGCACTGGGTCTAGTCAGCATCTGGAATAAGATAATTCTGAGGAAATCCTAAGATTTTAAAGGATGTGATATTGGTGATTCAATATAGAACATTCTTCCCAAATCAGAAAAGCTGAGAGTTGGAGCACAGTGCTATTAGAAGGCTTATCTTTCGCTGTGCAGGTGTGGGAATGCTAAAGTTTATTTCAGCCCAAATTTTAAATCAGAACTTGTCATCCCATACTATTCAATTTCTAGAGCAATTGGAAGAGTTATTCTTTTTTAACTTCCTGTGTTTATAGTTTGGGACATAGTCAAAACATATTAAATTCTACTCTAAGAGAATGAAGATCTAAGGCTGCAAATGTCCTTATTATATAGACAGTGCTTTAAAAGGACATATAATAATTCTATTCTAATCTAGTCTTATGTTTACCATGCAAAAATATTAGGAATCAATGTCATATATATGTAAGACTAAATTCTGGACTGTGTCTCTAATTGGGTCTTGAAGAATCATTAAATTAATCTTTTGGCAATAAACCAAGTATATGAAATGTTCTTTGTGGTCACCATCAGAACTTATAAGAGCTGGGTTTTGATTATCCTTAATATCCTGTTTAGTAACAATGCCAACACTACCATCAGAATTTTTATAGTGTAGATCTTTGTTTACTATCACATCAAATATGGCATCCCTCCGAGTTCTGTCCAAAGGGCTATTGCTGATGGCATGTCTAACGAAAACTCTTTTACTGCAAGTTATACTGACTGATTTGTAGGAGTGTGACCCATGGACATACAGTACCAGTGCACTGTCTGGGCTCATCATATTTCCTCCTTTGGTTAAGGCTACTGTCCCAGAGCACATCCATTCAGACCATATGGTTCTTATTCAGCCCTTGAATGGCTTATTCAGGCAAACATCCAATGGCTGTAATAGCGATGTCAGACCCCCCAGGACTCACGCAAAGATCAGTTTTTAATTTTTTGGCCATATTTCTTACTCCATCTGCTAAATGTGCATGGAACAGTTCCCATACTTACATGGAACATTTGTGGAACTGTGCCCCCGGGCAAAGATCCCGTATCTTTTGCAGCCAGAGTTTGACGAGATCATTGTGGATCCAGTCCTCTGGATATGTCTATGCTATCACTTAAGCCATATTTCTCCCCTCACCCAACCTTTTTTAAAAAAAAGATTTATTTTAAAAACTATGAGCAGCTTTGGTTTTATCCTGCTGGCTAGACAGGATATAGGCTCTTTCTTGTTCCTTCTGCTGAGAGTAGTTTTGAAATTCAGAATTAAGATCAGAGGTTGTGGATATACCATTCATGCTTCTGAGACACACAAACTCATGCTTACAGTCTGTGATGCTCATTACTACCAGTTAAGACAGTCTGGCAAATAATTTTCTGTCCACCACCATCTAAGGTTGGCACATAATAATGAAAAGTAATGATGATGTTCTCGTAACATATATTAGCACCATTCCTCTGAGGAAGCCAACAAAAAGCTCACCAAGATAGTATCTCATTCCATTCTCACTCTATCTCTATGAAATATGTAAAAATAGATTTGCTCTCACTTTAAAGTGATTCATTATTTTGCCAATTCACTATTTTGCCAACTACCATATATATTTAGCTCAATGTTCTGTCCAGGGGCCTTTTTATTGTGATTCCAGAGATAACAAACTATTACAAGTAAATAAATGAAAAATCCACTTAGTAATAAAGGGTAAAACATATTGTTAAACCATTTCAGGCTCAGTGACTCAGCATTCCTATGACAGTGAAAATTTGCCTTTTATTCCACATAATTTCCCATTTGAAGGTAAAATATAATCAGAGGCAGTAGAGAGGGACAGTTTTCAACTTTGGAATCAGAAAGACCTGGGCAAGAATCTCAGCTTTACTATTCAATTGCTATGTAATCTTAGGCTTTCAAGTCTTACTTTCTTCATCTGTAAAATGGAATTAAAACAGTACCCACTGTAGAAGATTTTTGTCAACAGTCAACAGAACAAATATGTGCTTGGCACATTGTAAGTATAAAACTATTCATTATCATTTATAATCATTATTACTGATAATGTCAACTATTTATAGATGGCACAAATACAGACTAGTTACACAAAGTTGATCAGACCAACTGAAAACTTTTCTCTAATTTTGTCACTAAGTGTTTGCATGGCTATTTTGGTTTGAATTAAATTCTGGGCTCTTATTTAATATCCAAATGTGTGTGCGTGCCCAGTCGCGTCAGTCCTATCCAACTCTGCAGCCCTATGGACTGCAGCTTGCCAGGCTCCTCTGTGCTTGGGAGCCATTCTCCAGGCAAGGATGCTAGAGTGGGTTGCTAAAGCCCTCCTCCAAGGGATCTTTCCAAACCAGGGATTGGACCTTTGTCTCTTATGTCTCCTGCACTGGCAGATGGGTTCTTTACCTCTAGTGCCACCTGGGAAGCCCTAATACCCAAATAGGTATAGCTTTAGGAGGAAAATCTGCATTTGTTAATAGTACCATGCTTTTCTCTTAAGGAAAAAAGTAGCTTGAGATCAACAACAATAAAAATTCATAAACAGATAACAAGGCAAATACAGTAAGTGAAAAATTAAATAAATTCAGCTCACATGAATAGTACTTTGTACTTTTCTCCCTTAAAAATGTAAGTTGGAAAAAAATGTAAGTTGATCTAGCTTTCAAAGCTTTTTCATAAATTCAAAATTAATAATAAGGATACTTGGAGAGTCTTCTCCTAGCACTCTGTCCTTTCTATTTCTAAGAGTTTTTATGTTTATTTGTTTTTTTCATTCATTCATTTAAAATCTTCTAAGGCTATTCTATCTATAAACCTTCCATGACTTTGGAAGAATGGCTAAGATTTGTTTTACATATTAATTTGAGATAATGAAATCCAAAATATTGACTTTATGAAACTGCACTCTAATGTTGTGAATATTAATAACCTCTTGGTAGGCAAACTTTGCTAAAACTTACAAGTTCTTAAATAGACTTTAACGGAGTGCAAGTTGTTGTGCCAAAGTCTGCTGGAAGCTGAGAAGATTCTAAGGAGAGGGTAAGGAGGCAGGAAAGAGGTTCTTTTAACCTGAACATTTCCACTGTTTTCAAATGTATATAACAGAATTATGTAGAATGCATTTGAACAAGGTATTTAACAATTCAAAAATTGACAACCATTAGCCTAGATTAAGAAAGTGAATCTTTAGAAATCAAATACATTTTTGCCCCATTTCATTTACTTTCTCTTGCCTGTGCTTATTCTTACTTATGCTTAGAAATAATTATATTTCCCTTCTATTTGCTAATCTAAATTTAAATTCAATATTGTTAGCTTTGATATTATTTAGAACACTTTCTAAGTAGCCTTCAAAACTGTAATGCATATGTAAATGACATCTCTATCAATTATATGCACATAAGCTTTAAAATATGATATTTTAGAGCCCTGCTGTTAAGCACAAATTATGAGATATTAACTGTGTTTACCATAAAGATGACTGAGTTGGGTTTTCAGATAGCCACTACTTGTGATTTACCTAATTAGAGTAATCATATAATTTACAGATGCTTTCAGGAGAGCTCTTAAGTATTTAAAAGAATGAGTGCTTCATGCTTTGGGTTAAAAATTAAAGTAAAATAAAAAGAGATATCAGGTCTAGTGATAGTATTATTATAAGCAAATAGAAACAGTGAGCTGCTGGTGTAGATCACAAGAATAATAATCAATCAATGGCAAATAAAGAAACAGATTCCCACTGTGACTTTCCCTTTACTGTTGTGTATTTCTTCTAAGTACAGATCGATGTAAATTGCTACTTGTCATTGACAAGAATTGTTGATTCCAGAATAAACCTAGACTGTTGTTTCAAGAATGTGGTCCTAATATTCCTATTACATCTATGAAAAAACAGAAAGAATTTTTGGTAGTGTGTGAAGGTCTCTGTATTTTTATTGGCTACTTACAAAAATTTCAAAAAAAGATTCTTAATCTTTAAAAAAATGACCCTATCAATTTATACATTTAGCATAATTTACCAACATTTTCAAACTCAGCATGGAAAAACCATCAACATGGCACTAGGTCATGGGTCCTGAATGAAGCTATCAGCAAGGATTAATAAACTGTGACAGCTGCCCAGAAGCTTTCTTTCTTTCTCTTTAACATCAGATTGCAAGCTGAAATTCACTATAATCTTTGTTGTAACTAGCCCATCTACCATGGAAGAAGTCAGAACTGAGAACAGATGACAGTGTAGTTACTGTTGTAAACTCAGTCCATTGCAATAAATTTTAGAATCACATATATAGCAATTCCTAAAGAATTTCAAGAATAGCCTAAAATATTCTTATCTGTTTAAACAATTCCTAATAATTATGGTTTTTGAAAACTAGGCTGATGATACTAAAAATTATTCAGCAATCATTTCTATGCTCAATAAATTATTCTTCTACTATGATCTTTCATATTGCAATTTAAAAATGACTCATTAGACTATTTTAGGATCACATAATTTTCTTGGAAATTGTTACAAAAAAACAGCCATATGACTAAATAGACTCTATCAAATAAGACTGCTGTTGGGCTTTTTTTGTGCACATACAGCTCAAACATATACATATATAAAGATGAAACTGACTCAGAAAATACTATACTTTCCTGAACAATGCATATTTGCAGATATCAAGATAATTCATTAGGCTAGAAAATTACTATCTTCTCAAGCACATTTTAATTAGTATGCATGATTTTCTAGTGGCTGAATATCAAAATCAGAAATTTGTCAGTTTAGTCTACATGTTAAAAGCTAATGAATCTTTTGAGCTTACCCCCTTTTCAATATTCCCAGTTTGACAGAGTGTTCCCTCAGCTGCGGGAATACTGTTGGTGACACAGCGGTTGCTTTTGCTGAGACACCAGAGCTCTCTACACACTTCCTAGGAAAGAAGGCAAAAGCAAGTTGATCAGAAGTAGAGACTAAAATCATATCCACTTGTCCATAAAAAATACCCACAGTATATAAGCCATATTAAGCATTACTTGTCTCTTGCTGGTATTGAAGCATCAGAGATGAGGATTTTAGAGGAGGTCCTTTTCGAAGGTAGGTTACCCGTTTCACAGATTAATTTTTAATATTTGTCTTCATAATTCTTTTTTCAATAGATAAAGTGTATCTTCATTTTTAAGTATATCTTCATTTTAATCAGACTCTTTTTAAAATAATGTACACAAATTCTATTAATATAGAGTAGTGAGAAGGAAAGAATATGTGGAAAGGACGCATATGTTTATTACTCCCCAAAACATACGATAGCACAAACTTTCAAACTAATAGAGTTGCTGAGTAGGTAATTTCCTAGACCTAATGAAATATTCTAATAAAGAGTATTTTTTAAAAAGAGAGACTATGGTAATGTACAGGGAGTGATTTCTAAAATTATTGTATGCCAAAAGAACAATCTAGCAATGTTATTTGCAGTTCATTAATGTAGCCCACCTTCATGAAATGGAAACTTGGTTTTGAACAAATGCTGCTATTTATGTGTCATTTCCATAACTGATATATTTCAGATGTTATTTGGAGCTGTTCTGTCTTCTTGATTATGAATTTTCACTACCCCACTGCAGCGCAGGAGAATTACATTGAACTGTAATGCTGGCAATTTAAAATATCTCATTTTGTTCATAGATCCGAGGTGGCTCAGTGGGTAAAGAATCTGCCTGCAATGCAGGATACGCGGGAGCTAAGGGTACAATCCTTGGGCCAGGAAGATCTCCTGGAGAAGGGCATGGCAACCCACTCCAGGATTCTTGACTGCAGAATTCCATGGACAGAAGAGCCTGGAAGTCTACAGTCCATGGAGTTGCAAAAAGTCGGACACAACTGAAGTGACTGAGCACGCATGCACATATTACTCTATCAGATTTTATTTTATTTATTTATTTATTTATTTATTTTATTTTTTTCTATCAGATTTTAAAATAAGCTGTCCAACATATACCAAAATAAAGTGTTGGAAAAGAATGGTCAAAAAAGATTACTTTGGAGAAAATACTGAAAAATTTTAGGTGTTTTTAATATATACTCACTAACTAGCAGGAGGCAGTGTTCAAAAGCATCCCTAAGAAAAGAAATGCAAAAAAAGGCAAAATGGTTTTGTAAGGAGGCCTTACAAATAACTGAGAAAAGAAGGGAAGTGAAAGGCAAAGGAGAAAGGGAAACATATACACATCTGAATGCAGAGTTCCAGAGAACAGTAAGGGGAGATAAGAAAGTGTTTTTACATGAATAATGCAAAGAAATAAAGGAATATAATAGAATGGGAAAGACTAGAGATTTCTTCAAGAAAATTAGAGAAACCAATGGAACAGTCCATGCAAAGATGGGAACAATAAAGGACAGAGACAGTATGGACCTAACAGAAATAGAAGATATTAAGAAGAGGGGGCAAGAGTACACACAAGAACTATACAAAAAAGATATTAACGACTTAGAAATNAATGGGAAAGACTAGAGATTTCTTCAAGAAAATTAGAGAAACCAATGGAACAGTCCATGCAAAGATGGGAACAATAAAGGACAGAGACAGTATGGACCTAACAGAAATAGAAGATATTAAGAAGAGGGGGCAAGAGTACACACAAGAACTATACAAAAAAGATATTAACGACTTAGAAATTCATGATGGTGTGATCACTCACCTAGAGCCAGACATCTTGGAATGTGAAGTCAAATGGGCCTTAGGAAGCATCATTACAAACAAAGCTAATGAAGATGATGAAATTCCAGCTGAGCTATTTCAAATCTAAAAGATGATGCTGTGAAAGTGCTGCACTCAATATGCCATCAAATTTAGAAAACTCAGCAGTGGCCACAGGACTGGAAAAGGTCAGTTTTCATTCCAATCCCCAAAAGGGCAACACCAAAGAACGTTCAAATTATTGCATAATTGCACTCATTTCACACACTAACAAAGTAATGCTCATAATCCTCCACACTAGGCTTCAAAGTACGTGAACCAAGAACTTCAAGATGAGTTTACAAAAGGCAGAGGAATCAGAGATCAAATTGCCAATATTCATTGGATCACAGAAAAAGCTAGAGAATTCCAGAAAAACATCTACTTCTGTTTCATTGATTATGCTAAAGTCTTTGACTTTGTAGATCACACAAACTGTGGAAAATTCTTAAAGAGATGGGAATACCAGACCACCTGACCTGCCTCCTGAGAAACCAGTATGCAGGTCAAGAAGCAACAGAACTGGACATGAACAACGGACTGGCTCTAAATTGGGAAAGGAGTCCGTCAAGGCTGTATATTGTCACCCTGATTATTTAACTTATATGCAGAGTACATCATGAGGAACGCTGGGCCGGAAGCACACGCTGGAATCAAGATTGCCAGTAGAAACATCAATAACTGCAGAAATGCAGATGACACCACCCACATGGCAGAAAGCAAAGAGGAACTAAAGAGCTTCTTAATGAAGATGAAAGAGGAGTGTGAAAAAGCTGGCTTAAAACTCAACATTCAAAACATGAAGATCATGGCATCTGGTCTCATCACTTCAAGGCAAAAAGATGCGGAAACAGTGGAAACAGTGGCGGACTTTATTTTCTTGGGCTCCAAAATCACTGTGTATGCTGACTGCAGCCATTAAATTAAAAGACGCTTGCTCCTTGGAAGAAAAGCTGGGACAAACCTAGATAGTGTATTAAAAGGCAAAGACATTAGTTTGCCTACAAAGATTTGTATAGTCAAAGCTATCGTTTTTCCAGCAGTCATGTACGGATGTGAGAGCTGGACAATAAAAAAGGGAGAGTGCTGAAGAACTGATACCGTTGAACTGTGGTTTTGGAGAAGACTCTTAAGAGTGCCTTGGACAGCCAGGAGATCAAACCAGTCAATCCAAAGGAAATCAACCCGGAATATTAATTGGAATGCCTGATGCTGAAGCTCCAATAGTTAGGCCACTTGATGTGCAGAGCCAACTCATTGGAAAAGATCCTGATGCTGGGAAAGACTCAAGGCAGGAGGATAATGGACAACAGAAGATCAGATGGTTGGACGGCATCCTGAATCAACGGACACAAGTTTTAGCAAACTCCGGGAGATGGTGAAGAAAAAGGAAGCCTAGCCTGCTGCAGTCCATGGGGTTGCAAAGAGGGACACGACTGAGCGACTGAACAACAACAACAAACTGGCATCATTAGTGACATTAAAAGTTTTCCATTTAAACTGGAAATAATATCTATAATATATAAATTTGCAGTAAGAACATATTAACATGGAGTATAAAGATACATTTATATGCAACATTCAATTCTATTGCTATTATTCCCCAACTGCTCTTTTATTCTCAAAGCATAAATGTAAGAACTTATGCCACATATCACAAGAAAAAAATTATAACTGTTTATGGTGATATATATTAACTATATTTAGTCATGATAATTTTGCAATATATACAAATATTGAATCATTATGTTGTACACCTGAAACTAATATTATACTATTTGTCAACTGTATCTTAATTAAAACTTTTAAAAAATAATTTTTGCCACATAAACACAATTCAGAAATACAACGGTAACATAATGAATTCACTAGTTAATCACTGCTACAAACAGAGATGCCCCACAAAACATAGCAAAAAGGAAGGATCTTTTGGGGCTCCACTTTAAGGTGTTTCACTCCACCAGGCAGAGTTAGAATTAATATTTTATGCTCTTAAAATATTATATCATATATCAAAAATACTCATATTCAAAGAGAAATACAGTCACAAAAACAGAAAACATTGTTAGGATAATGATTGAGAAATTACTAACAATGTTATAATTCTTGACCATATTCTTGATATTTTATTATTTTTATTAGGTATAAGAGCTTCTCTGGTGGCTCAGACAGTAAAGAATCTTCCTGCAGTAAGGAATCTACCTAGGTTCGATCCCTGGGTTGGGAAGATCCCCTGGAGAAGGGAACGGCTACCCACTGCAGTATTCTTGCTTGGAGAATTCCATGGATAGAGGAGTCTGACGGGCTATAGTCCATGGGATCACAAAGAGTCGGACACAACTGACTAACATTTTCATTAGGTCTAAATCTTAATTTAGACAGAAGAAAAGAAGCCTAAAGTTTCTTTAGACAGAACTATGCAGAGAAAATGCTATCATTGTAAAGGACAATATTCATAGTATCTATTAGGAAAACACACTATTTAGTCAAGTTATAGAAACCCTATTGATATTTTCCAAAAGTTTCTTGAAAACCTCTACCTTAAAATGGCAAGTCCTTAAGATATTCTTTCCAAAAATTTAATCTCAAGATTCTACAATAGAGTCCTCTGATAAAGCACTCATATGCTTCAGGGAATAACACATTTTGAAAGTTTGATTCCCACTCTTAAAAAAAGATTTTATTATTTTAGTGGGCTCCTGGGAATTTAAATCTGCTAGGTATTAACGCCTCACATATTGCTGTTTAAAGTATGGGACAAGAAATCCACATATGGGGAAACTCTCAAGATGTTAAACTAGTCTTGGAGGAGACTCTGCAGAGTTTTCAAATAGACTTCTTATCTAAAATATCAGCTTGAATAAGAAAGATTTTGAAATCCGAATTAAGAATACCAAGATAAAAAATACTGTCTTGGAAGACAAAAAAAAAAAAAAGGAAATTTTATTTCTTACTGAGAGAGCAAGTGGTACATTTTCTGAAAGAACTGAGAACAAGTTCACGCTTTCAGAAATACCCTTTTTTCTCTAAACAGAATCCTACACCTTGGTTGATATATTTGCATATGAATATCAGTTCCAATTACATATGTATATCAATTGCTGAATAAGCATCAAAAGGTAGGTCCCAACCTCTAATTAAATTAAATGAATACTGAAACATTTTTACTCTTGGAGAAATTGTATAACAATCATAGGAGGTGGGTTAATTTCCCTAAATAAAATATATAAGGTGATAGAGTATACTATAGAGTACGACTGGGTGACTGAACAATGAACACAGTACAGTAAGTGAGAGGCACTGATGACTTTTTTTTTGATTACCCACCAGCTTAGCTCTAGAAGAACACAGTTCTCTTTCACATACGCATTATTCTTAATAGGATAAGTTAAAATTTTTTTAAGATTAGTTTCACAACCTCTGTGAACTAATAAATAATTGCCTATTTCTTACAGCAATCAATTTCCTTCAATAAGCCTATAATTCATTTGAGAAGGCTCTCTAGGAGAAACTTGGGTCTTAATGTTTGCCCTTGAAATTAAAGAAGGAGAGAGAAGTCCTCAACAATCTCCATTAAGGGAAATTTCTGTTATATAACACTGAAAATTAGAAATGATATTTCTAACCTCATAGGATCAACTTTTAACCAGTTAGGAGAATTGCATGGTAAAACAAATAAAAGGTTATTTCCCATTCATTCAAGAATATTTGTTGAGATCCACTATTCACCAGGTAATATACTTAGTGTTATGAAAAAATAATACTATCACTTAGAATTCATGAGAAACAGGAGAAGGTAGGTAGGATATAATTAGACATGTAACCCAACTGCCATGAACTGGTAATGCTCTGTGATAAAGTCTTTAATATTCTGGAAAGAAATTAGAAGAATGCTATCAATATGGTTAGATTTTACACTAATTTTTAATTTTAATGAACTGTCCTTATTAAATTTTACTATTTTTACTTTCTAAATTTCAAAAAAGACTGTAAAATTTCTCAGCGCAAGGTATGTATGCTTATGGCAATCTTTATAAAAATGTTTCTATTTGGCAAATGTGAGAGTTACCAACCCTATGTTGGTGTGTTAACTTTTGGAGAAAATTTTTCCTAGCATCCAAAACTCTAAGTTTGTGACCCCCCCCATCATTAACCAAATACGTGTTTAGATATAGCTATGTGTTTACCAATGCCTTTAATAACTAATGTTTCTTACAGCCCACCACTATCTTCTGAATTCAATTTATTTCTTCCAGCATACATTCTTTAGTAGTTAAAACAGCAAGTTGAAAGTGGTCAAATAGGAGATGGCAACAGTGAAAGTCAACATTCTAGGAATTAGCAAACTAAGATAGATGGGTGAATTTAACTCAGATGACCATTATATCTACTACTGTGGGCAGGAATCCCTTAGAAGAAATAGAGCAGCCATCATTTAGACAACAAAAGAGTCTGAAATGCAGTACTTGGATGCAATCTCAAAAATGACAGAATGATCTCTGTTCATTTCCAAGTTTGCAAACCATTCAGTAGCACGGTAATCCAAGTCTATGCCCCGACCAGTAATGCTGAAGAAGTTGAAGTTGAACAGTTCAACGAAGACCTACAAGACCTTCTAGAAATAACAGCCAAAAAAGATGTCCTTTTCATTATAGGGGACTACAATGCAAAAGTAGGAAGTCAAGAAACACCTGGAGTAACAGGCAAATTTGGCCTTGGAGTACAGAATGAAGCAGGGCAAAGGCTATAGAGTTTTGCCAAGATAACACACTGGTCATAGCAAACATCCTCTTCCAACAACACAAGAGAAGACTCTACACATGGACATCACCAGATGGTCAACAATGAAATCAGACTGATTATATTCTTGCAGCCAAAGATGGAGAAGCTCTATACAGTCAGCAAAAACAAAACCGGGAGCTGACTGTGGCTCAGATCATGAACTCCTTATTGTCAAATTCAGACTGAAATTGAAGAAAGTAGGGGAAACCACTAGGCCATTCAGGTATGACTTAAATCAAATCCCTTATGATTATGCAGTGGAAGTGAGAAATAGATTTAAGGGACTAGATCTGATAGAGTGCCTGATGAACTATGGACGGAGGTTCGAGACATTGTACAGGAGACAGGGATCAAGACCATCCCCAAGAAAAATCAATGCAAGAAAGCAAAATGGCTGTCTGAGGAGGCCCTACAAATAGCTGTGAAAAGAAGAGAGCGAAAAGCCAAGGAGAAAAGGAAAGATATACCCATTTGAATGCAGAGTTCCAAAGAACAGCAAGGAGAGATAAGAAAGCCTTCCTCAGCGATCAGTGCAGAGAAATAGAGGAAAACAATAGAACGGGAAAGACAAGAGATCTCTTCAAGAAAACTAGAGATTCCAAGGGAACATTTCATGCAAAGATGGGCTCAATAAAGGACAGAAATGGTATGGACCTAACAGAAGCAGAAGATATTAAGAAGAGGTAGCAAGAATACACAGAAGAATTGTACAAAAAACAGTTTCACGATCAGATAATCACAGTGGTGTGATCACTCACCTAGAGCCAGACATCCTGGAATGTGAAGTCAAGTGGGCCTTAGGAAGCACCACTATGAACAAAGCTAGTGGAAGTGATGGAATTCCAGTTGAGCTATTTCAAATCCTAAAAGATGATGCTGTGAAAGTGCTGCATTCAACATGCCAGCAAATTTGGAAAACTCAGCAGTGGCCACAGGACTGGAAAAGGTCAGTTTTCATTCCAATCCCAAAGAAAGGCAATGCCAAAGAATGCTCAAACTACCGCACAATTGCACTCATCTCACACGCTAGTAAAGTAATGCTCAAAATTCTCCAAGCCAGGCTTCAGCAATATGTGAACCGTGAACTCCCTGATGTTCAAGCTGGTTTTAGAACAGGCAGAGGAACCAGAGATCAAATTGCCAACATCTCACAAGCTGGAATCAAGATTGCTGGGAGAAATATCAATAACCTCAGATATGCAGATGACACCACCCTTATGGCAGAAAGTGAAGAAGAACTAAAGAGCCTCTTGATGAAAGTGAAAGAGGAGATTGAAAAAGTTGGCCTAAAACTCAACATTCAGAAAACTAAGATCATGGCATCTCGTCCCATCACTTCGTGGCAAATAGATGGGGAAATAGTGGAAGATTTTATTTTGGGGTCTCCATAATGATTGCAGATGGTGACTGCAGCCATGAAATTAAAAGCTTACTCCTTGGAAGAAAAGTTATGACCAACCTAGACAGTATATTAAAAAGCAGAGACATTACTTTGCCAACAATGGTCCGTCTAGTCAAAGCTATGGTTTTCCCAGTAGTTATGTATGGATTGTGGGGAAGGCAATGGCACCCCACCCCAGTACTTTTGCCTGGAAAATCCAATGGACGGAGTAGCCTGGTGGGCTGCAGTCCATGGGGTCACTAACAGTCAGACAGACTGAGCGACTTCACTTTCACTTTTCTCTTTCATGCATTGGAGAAGGCAATGGCAACCCACTCCAGTATTCTTGCCTGGAGAATCCCAGGGATGGAGGAGCCTGGTGGGCTGCCGTCTATGGGGTCACACAGAGTCGGACACGATTGAAGTGACTTAGCAGTAGCAGCATGTATGGATTGAGAGTTGGACTATAAAGAAAGTTGAGCACCGAAGAATTGATGCTTTTGAACTGTGCTTTTGGAGAAGACTCTTGAGAGTCTCTTGGACTGCAAGGAGATCCAATTAGTCCATCCTAAAGGAAATCAGTCCTGAATATTCATTGGAAGGACTGGTGTTGAAGGTGAAGCTCCAATACTTTGGCCACCTGATGCGAAGAACTGACTCATCTGGAAAGATCCTGATGCTGGGAAAGATTGAAGGCAGGAGGAAAAGGAGATGACAGAGGATGAGGTGGTTGGATGGCATCACCAACTCAATGGACATGAGTTTGAGTAAACTCTGTGAGTTGGTGATGGACAGGGAGGCCTGGCATGCTGCAGTCCATGGGGTCACAAAGAGTCGGACACAGCTGAGTGACTGAACTGAACTGATCCTTTCTCCATTGTGTACTCTTGGCACCTCGATTGAAAATCAGGTGATCCTATATGCATGGGTTCATTTCTGCATATTTATTCTGCCCAACTGGTAAATTGCCAAAAGTATTCAAACTGTGTATTAATCAACTTATTTAGAAAGAATTCAGACAAGATTTTTCACAACTACAGATGTAATTACTGATAACCCCTACAATGACCGCATGAATACAAAAATGGAAGAGATGGAAAGCTCACCACCACTACAGTTCTGGGTCAGTCTGTAGATCTTTGTTTAAAATCTTCCCTGACATCATTATAGACCCGCTAGTTGAAAGATTTCTTGATGCTTCAACACCAAAAGTATCTCCTCACAAAAAGGATAGAGTGCCTTCTTTTAACCTCCAGTGTTTGTGTTTGGCGTTTATCTCAGGATGCTATACTTAGAGAGCCATCTAAAATAAGGCTGGTTTGTTTTTCCCTTGGAAGGAAAGTTATGACCAACCTAGATAGCATATTGAAAAGCAGAGACATTACTTTGCCAACAAAGGTCCGTCTAGTCAAGGCTATGGTTTTTCCAGTGGTTATGTATGGATGTGAGAGCTGGACTGTGAAGAAAGCTGAGCACCGAAGAACTGACGTTTTTGAACTGTGGTGTTGGAGAAGCCTCTTGAGCATCCCTTTGACTGCAAGGAGATCCAACCAGTCCATTCTGAAGGAGATCAGTCCTGGGTGTTCATTGGAAGGACTCATGCTAAAGCTGAAACTCCAATACTTTGGCCACCTCATGTGAAGAGTTGACTCGTTGGAAAAGACTCTGATGCTGGGAGGGATTGGGGGTAGGAGGAGAAGGGGATGACAGAGGATGAGATGGCTGGACGGCATCACTGACTCAATGGACGTGAGTTTGAGTGAACTCCGGGATTTGGTGATGGACAGGGAGGCCTGGTGTGCTGCAATTCATGGGGTCACAAATAGTTGGACACGACGGAGCGACTGAACTGAACTGAAGCTACAAGTATACACAAAGATTGTGATTAAAGTTTTCCTGAGGGAAAAAGCAACCAAGGGAAAAAAGTAACTGAAACCATACAGCAATAAGAATAGAAGTAAAGATTCTTTATAGAGAGACAAAGTTTTACTTAAGGCTCTAGATCTTTAGATAGTTGCACACAATCTTTAAATCTAGTGCACAAAATGTGCTGCCAAAGCCTCCTAGGAATAATAATATACTTGTCACTCAAAGGTTATTTAAAAAATCACTTTCCTTTGTACTGCACCCAAGAAGAATAACTGGTACAGTACAATGTGTGTATCATTTAGTCTCAACTATCTTTTATTGTTATTATTTTTTAAGGGATTTTAAACACATTGTTTACAAAAAATTGGAACCAAGGCCTTAAACTTACTGTCAACATTTTTTGACATACAATTCATCATTTAAAAATCCTATTCTTTCATTCAACATGTTTACATTGTGTATCTACTATGAACGTCTCCCCTATTAGACACTGAAATCTTTCTCTATGAAAATTTAAAAAGAATTATTTTTTAACATCTGCTGAGGTAGATCCTGAAACTTTTTTAGACAGACAAGAAGAGTAAACCATGATGCCTCCATTATTTTCCCCTAGCAATTTTCCTTGTTTCTCTGTTTAGCCTAATGTCATTGTGTCCCCACTGTTACTGTGTTAGAATGTGGGCAACTTGCAATGATTCAATACTAAAAGTATAAGTTAAAAACTCTGAGCCAAAGTGAAAGTATTGGAAGTGGGGGAGGTTTCAAAATCATAACATTTTAAAGACAAAAGTTGGCATTATAAACTCAGTACTTAAAAAAGAAATACACTGGATAATATTTAAATTCTATCTGCATCCCTCTCAAGACATTTGAAATTTATTTATTTAAAGGACTATTCAAACATTTAGAATAAATATTATACAAATGATTTCAGAAAAGGAGCAATGTCAAAGGCCATACTTGTGTTAATACTGATAGCAGAGAAATTACATTCATCAAAATTCCTTCTTAACAATTGTATCATGAAAAAATATATATATATGACTAAACAGAAGGATTAAGACTTCTTACCCCATATTTACATTGGCGAGATGTTGCTCCATACTGGAAACGGCATTGTTCATCGGCATCATACACCTGACCTGGGGCCACAGCTGGATAAAGAAAGTCACGCTTGGGAGGCTCATTATCAAGGCAAGTACCACGGCCTGAACTGTTCAACATAAAGGATCAAAGGAGATTAGGTACACTGTGGACTGTTTCAATCTCAGTCATGAAACCATGTATTGAGTTCTTTATTTTAATAATTGATCCATGAAAAACAATCTATTCTACTAGTATATAATCATGCCAAAATAGAATAACTTTACTAAAACTTGAATAAGAGCTCCAATAGTTTTTTTCCAGAACTAAGACACAATAAAAACATCTTACAAAATAATTTTAAAATGTCAGGTTGGCCTTTAAACACTGATTTAAACTAATTTCTGGAGGAATCAAAACAGTTTCATACTGCTCTAAGTTTCTTGTTTGTTTTCAGTGAAAACATAACCATATCTGGTAGTGGAATCAAAAACAAAATATGGGAAAAAATTGGTTGTGATTCTTAAAGACGTAATCTATATACTTCCACCTTGTGTAGAACAAATAGATGGTGTGGTAAAACATGTCCAAAGGTTCTTGAAATATTTCAGTAACAAATGGGCTGAATGACAGATGAGGCCAAGGTCCAAAGTTCTCTTCTCAAGTATATTAAGTGTTTAGTCTCTCAAAAATTTCATATTTCATCTAGGATCATCAGAATTGGAAAAGAGAATGTTCTCCTCTCTATAATTTCTGCTTTTCAAAGTATGCTTCATTCAAACATAATATTTAATTCAGTGGAACAAATAACATAAAGATTGCCAAAAGTCAGACAGAATATCTTGAGTTTAAGGAGCTTTATACTTTGCTAAATATAATTGTTCTTTTTATTTAGTCAGTGTGCATAAAATAGGACAGATGCTTTTTTACTTTCATTTCACATGTGAGTAAGTTAGAATTTTTAAAGAACTCCTATGCCAACATTTAAAAATTTTTTCCAACATTCCTGTCAATTGTGCCAGCACTTGTGTTTTTTTTTCCAAATCTTTTCCATCCACTTTGCCAAAGGAAAATAATTTTACAAGTAGAAGTTCCTCAACTATTATTTAGGACAGTACACATTTTCATTTATAGGTAAGCAAGAAAAAAACATGCATAATAATAAACTTCATATTCACTTCAAATTTTATCATTCTTATAATGCAAAAGAAAATGTTATATACTAATATATATTTGCATAGAAGCAAATAAATACCTTTCAAAAACTGAACCATGCTATTCATAAGGTGATAGATCCAAAGATCCCTTTTTCTTTCATTTTTGCCTCTTGATTAATTTTTAAATGGAATAATAAATGTAGCACCAAATAGATGGATGTTATTATTGGCTATTATAATAATTTCATCTGTCACTGCTCTAGGTGTCTAACTAATAGAAAAATTTTTTCACCCAGTTATCCATATTTCATGGCAGAATGATTTTTATTTTCTATTCACAATGCTTTTAGAATTTGACATATACTAAGAAAGACCATTTCCAGATGACTTTTAAAAATAGTAAGTTCTAAAAAAAAAAAAAAAGTAAGTTCTTTTTATTATATAAAATAGCTTCACATGAGTATGCAAATTTTAGCCAAATAAAATTCTACCAGTAAATTCAAAGTTTATATTAAGGTTAGTGATAAAGCAGTCAATGTGAAAGTATAACAAAAGAAGAATTTATGAGATAATTCCATTAGTAGTTTTATTTCCTAATTTTTTTCCTAAAATATAAATTTCATCTCTATCTACAACCAAACTATAATAATACGTAATAAAAATAAAATATCAAGCTAAGTTCTATATAAATTAATGGAAAATTTTTAAACACTGACATACTTAAGTACAGGATCCTACAAATATTAAATATTTGCCAATAGCATAACAAAGAAAGTATAAGATATATTCACTTAAGTGGCACCAGCTCAAAATCCATTAAAAAATAGTATACATAATTATTTTTAGCACCTAAAATTAACCTAAAAACTTAAGAGAAAGAAGTATGTGGACTCCCCAAACGTTTACAAACAGGATAACCTGAGGAAAAAATAAAACATGGAAAAAATTCTTTCCTGATAGCTAACAGAACTGATTTACCCTAGGAAGAAACAACAATAATTACTTCATTTAAAGTTCTTGTTCCCAGGTATTAATGGTCTACAAATCATGGTTGGTGGGCTTTCCTAATAGCTCAGCTGGTAAAGAATCCACCTGCAGGAGACCCCAGTTCAATCCCTGGGTTGGAAAGATCCCCTGGAGAAGGGAAAGATTACCCACTCCAGTATTCTGACCTGGAGTCCATGGGGTCACAAAGAATCAGACGTGACTGAGTGACTTTCACTTTTTCTTTTCACTTTCAATCCTGGTTGGCATTCTTTAAAAACTACCAAATCAGATGACTATTGCAGGAGCCTCCAGACAATGAAGAATGCCATGTACTGTAATCCCCTGTGTGGGAAAATCTTTCTGAGAAAGTCTACCCCAAAAGTGATTTGTGTTTCAATTGCTTTATATTGATGTGGTCTAGTTAGTTATCTCGGAGAAGGCAATGGCACCCCACTCCAGTACTCTTGCCTGGCAAATCCCATGTACGGGGGAGCCTGGTAGGCTGCAGTCCATAGGGCTGCAATGAGTCGGACATGACTGAGCGACTTCACTTTCACTTTTCACTTTCATGCATTGGAGAAGGAAATGACAACCCACTCCAGTGTTCTTGCCTGGAGAATCCCAGGGACGGGGGAGCCTGGTGGGCTGCCGTCTATGGGGTCACAGAGTCGGACACGACTGAAGTGACTTAGCTTAGTTAGCTATCTAGCATGTGTCATTCTCTTTCATATATATATATATATATATATATATTTTTTTTTTTTTTTTGTAGAAGAAATACCATATGAAACACAAGTGAAAAAAATAACAGACCTTTAAATAATAAACATGTATTTAGGAATACAGCATCAACAAAAGCCTTTTAAAATGGATTTGGCTATAGTTGTACAAAATATCAATGCTTGCAAGTCTAGTGTTTACCTACTAGTATTGGCTCTAGGATAGCAAATGTAGGACATCTGCAAGGTTGACTTAAACTGTTTCTACATTTTGGGTAGAAAATGTATCACATATTTTCCTTCTAGTAATGATAAATATTACATACAGTAAAACCTTGACTGAAATATTTGAGGGGTAAGATAGTCTTCATACTTTAATTCTTAACTGAGGGTCAAAGCTACAAAAACAGTTTTTGCGTGTTACTAAAATCTGTCTGTTACTTTTTGGTTATTTTCAAGTAAGTTAAACCTATAAACAGTAAGTATTAATTAACTCTTTAGTCACTCAAGCTGTCTGACTCTTAAGAGACCCTGCAGACCGCCAGGCTCCTCTGTCCATTGGATTTCACAGGCAAGAATTATGGAGTGGGTTGCCATTTCCTTCTTCCAGGGACCTTTCCCAGGGATTGTGCCCGCATCTCTTGCCTTGGCAGACAAATTCTTTAGCCCTGAGCCACCAGGGAAGCCCTTAGAAGATAATAATTCTGGATATTTTCATGCCTCTGTGCCATCAATTGCCATTATGAAATATCACACATATAGCAATAGAAAGAAGATAGAGGACATGAAGCTGAGAGATGTACATTTAACTCTAAGAAGTGTTTTCTCTGTTTTTGTCCCCTTAGAAAATTTCCAAGTGCTCAATCATAACTGTCTCCCAAAGAATTAATGATTTTTTTCTGTGTAATTCAAATTTCTAATGCCCACATATTACATTTTCATTCTCCAAATAAATAAAAGGTATAAAATCTGAATCTACAGGGAAGAGGATGCAATTAATGATTTTTAAAATAATTGTTTTTGCCTGATTTTAAAAATAATGATTTCTTTGGTGTTCTCAGTAATTACTCATCTCTCATTTTAATCATCTGACAGTTCTTGAATTCTACATAAAAGGAGTCATTTTGTAGGTTTTCTTTTATGACTTTATCCTTCTGCTCAATACTATGAATGAGAGACACATCCATGTTGAGGTATGCAATTGTAAGCTATTCATTTATATTGTTCTTTGATATTCCATTTAAGACTACGTCACTTCTATTAACAAGTGTTTAAATTATTTCTAATTTCTGGAAATCGCAAGTTATGTTGATATAAATCATTTTGTATTGTCTTCTGGTATAAATGATTTTCTTAAAAATATTAGATATGAGTTAATTACACATATTTTATAGTTGTTTTAACAAAAAGAAGCTATGAGTAATTTTTACTAAAGTTACAATTAATATAATAATTCTTATGATACTGAGCCTGTTATTTATGCTATTTTAAAATTAATAGTAGTAATATTATATATAAATTTTTTTGAACTTTCTCATAAAATGCCACTTTTAAGCATAGCAAGCTTGTGCCCTAGTGTCATATGTGAATTTTTTCACTCAGAAAACATAAACCTCACTCATTAATAAATGAAATGGAGAACATTGTATATTCCACCTATAAGATGTTATTACAACTTACTATTGCTTGGGAAAAGATATACTTGTCCTGAGCAAAACTGCATACTCCATAAAAGTAGAAGTATGATTAGTTCCCTAGAAGCACATATTTCACACTGAAAGTCTAATCCTGGTTAATATCTACAGCAATATAGGTAATTATTGAACTAATACACTCCACTTTTCTTTATGCTTCTAAGACAAGGCAAAAAATGTGTATTAGTTTGAGAACATGCTTTTTCCTTGATTATGAAACTCTTAGTAAATCAAAGTATATTTATATTTCCAGAAATCCTTACAGAATGATAGCAAAGTCATATTTTATGTACTCTACTTCTAATTTAGAGAAGTCTTATTTATAGAGTTCAAAAATTAGCTTTGAAAATAGGAACATGAGCCAGATTTGTGTCTTCAATTAAAATGTACAGATTCTTATGTAAAATATGGTATCTTGGCTTTGTTTCCAGAACACATGAAAACATAATTGCAATTTTAGATTTATTTTTCAGTTAAACAATTTCACTATCAAGTACAGATCTTCAGCCTGTAACAGTGGGTCAATCTAAGAAATAAATCTTTCTATATAACCCTGATTATATCTTAACAGTTTCTTAACAACAACAACAAAAAGTTAACAGATAATATAAAATCCACTTTTTCCTATAAAGTTGTGCTAACACACATAAATTAAGCAAAAATGGATTAGGTGTCTCATCTATGGCAAGTCAAGTGTCTTACCTACTACATTTTCATAAATTGCTTTACCAATCTTGACAAAACTAACAATATATTACCTTTAAAATGAATTACTCTAAGTCAGACCTTTATCTCTTGCCCTCTATAGGACTGGGATACTTGAACACAACTGAACTTGAGGATTCCAATATGCAAACACTATGCTAATCATGTTTACTAAGCTATGCTCTTTCTCTCCATATGTAATTATGACTTATCAAAGATATTTATGGGTTAGAATGAAGTCCCCAAACTATGTCAGATAAATGGAAGGAGGAGAAATTTGTTTTGCTAAGCTGTTTTATGGCTCCACATAAAAAAGAGGTCCCATCTATAAAAGTTGTTTTCTGTCTAATAGACTATTGATAGTGACCTTCAAAAGTAATGTTCTAGAATTGTTAAGTGCCTTACTTGTCCTGTTCATCTTATATCACTTCTCTTGCAGCTCTACCTTTCTTTCTAGTTCATCTTCAACCATAATATTGCTTCTCTTTTTTTCAGCTTCCATCTTTTCTGTGAAAATATTTAATTTGGAACTGTAGGAAATTTTGCTACGGATCTCTGACAGTTCAAACACTATAACAGATTTTAATTTAAATAGAGCAAGAGTTGATTCACAGAAGCCCCAGGATTTTTGAGGACTATATGAAATTACTCTGTACTACCACTAAGTGGTGGAAAACATATGAAAAACTGGCCTCAATTACTTCTGGCTGCCTTCTACTGCCTGGTAAATTAGCCCATATACATCAATGAATGTGAGCCATAATACCAGGTTCATCTTCTCTAGTTTCTAAATAAATAAATAAATGAATAGATAAATAAATAAGTCCCGCAGGCAGATAGGAAGGACACTACCTGCAAAGCCGTCGTCGAAAACATCAGAAGCTGGCATAACACGTCCATTTTAACGGTAATGGGTTCTTTATTATTTAATCAGGACGGCTTCTGGGCGATTCATGAACCACTTATTGAATCACCGAGTTTAAGAAATCTGAAAAAAAATATTGGGAGTTGGTAAACACCATCTCCTGATTGATCAATAGCACCTAGTGTTTCAGAATGACACGAGAGACTTTTTTTACTCTATTGGCATTTAAAGGCCATGGAATTGCTTTCAGTTGAACATAGTGAATAGTGAATCTCTATAAATCATAGAAAGCTTATTGTTAAAATCCACCATCATCTTTGGCCTATATAGTCACTAAGTAGAGAAAAGTATGCATTCTGTTGGCAGGGCTGCAGTTCCTAAACAATTCATCTTTCAAGATTTCTTTTTCTTGAGAAGAAAAACTAAAATAAAATGTTATGAGTCTTTTTGAGCCAACTATAAAACATAAATGTAACCTCAATCCCTAATCAAAATATCACTGGATTTTTAAAAATATCACACAAAGCTGTTAAAGCAATTAAGTCCCTTGCATTAATAAAGAGGAACAAAGAAATTCAAGAAAGTTACTATTGTATCTTTGTGCTCCAGTGAACTGACCTTTTTAAAGGGCCTTGTGTTTAAAAAAACCTTTATTGCTTGGTCAGATTACAATCAGAGTTAGTTTACTATTAAAGAGAGGGGAAGAGATGCCAACTTCTCCCCAAATCCCTACCCATTGTCTTTCACATCTATCTTTTACTAATGCCTTTAACTTTGTGAGCATTCCCATGAGGATGCAACAGAAATATTTTTATAAAATACAGGATAATAAACCCACTAGAACCCTGTCAACACTAATTATGCTTACACATAGAAAATGCAAAGAGGCAATAAGGCTTACATAATGCTTTTTGGATTAATTCTTTCAATTAATTCAGTGGAATGATTTATTGCAACTAGTAATAATTTTACATCTCTCAACAAACCAGTGGTGATTTCTTAACTGTTTTATCAGCAATTTAGGGATTCCCTTTTGGAATGTTTTAACAGCCTTAATACAGTTTTAACTACATGGGGTCTGGCAAGAGATCAAAACCAGTCCTTGTATTTAGTATAAAGAGATATTCCTAGCAAATGGGCTGTACAAGAGAAACAAGACAGAGAAGAGAGAAATGATGTACTTGGGGAAGGAAAAAAAGCAAAAAACAAGCAGAGAAAAGTCTTCAAAAATGCACAGGAATACTGAGTATTCATACAGTGTGTCTTTCTGGAGATAGACACTAAGATTCCATTATAAAAACATGAGCCAAGTCAAGGGAGAAATTCCAGATCTGGCTTCACTTCTGGGGAGAGTAGATCTTCAACAGTGCTTAAAATTTAGATTATATGATCTTGTTAAAACATCTCAGAAAATGATATTGCTAGTGCTTTATATTAAAAAACTACAAAAAGATGTCAAATTTTCTGTGGTCCTTCACCCAGTTTTGGCACAAGGCAAGTATTATAATTTATCTATTACAAAAATTAAACATTGTTTAGCCATCCAGAAAAGCTACCTTCTAAAAATACTTCCAGTTCCTTCAATTTCATTATCACGTTAATTCAAAAGAGTCCATTTTAAACATGTGTCTTTTGATCTTTGACTGAGCAAAGCATTGCTCTCGGTAATTTATTAATAAAATATCTTGTCTGGGGCTTTTAAAAATATGCAATTATAAGTTTTAAGAATATAATCGGGTTCTTAGCAGATATGAATCAAAATCTTAATAAGTAATATTACCCTACATAGTGTTAGAAAGAAAACGTTGGTCACTCAGTTGTGTCCGACTCTTTGCAACCCATGGACTGTAGCTTGCCAGGCTCCTCTGCCCATGGAATTTTCCAGGTAAGAATACTGGAGTGGATAGCCATTCCCTTCTCTAGGTGATCTTCCTGACCCAGGGATCAAACTCAGGTCTCCCTCCGAATTTCTAAAACGTTACACTATGATCATGTTAAGGTGATCTTTAAACAAAGACAGTTTTTAAAAAGAATTTCTGTTGCTCTCCTGTACTTTGTGTATGATCAACTTTTTCACAATACCTAATCACTCCTCCTCAGAAAAAAATGGCAGAAAACAGTGGAAGGTAATGATAGAAAAACAGTGCTTAAAACCTCGATATTATTTAATATACCACATAATGAATGTCTATTAAGTGCTTTATATACATTATGGTGTTATACATAATTATTTACATAACAACTTGATGATATGTGTATCATTACCTAAATTTATTCAACAAATGAAGTCACTGAATATTAGAAAGTTTAAGTAACAAACATGAATGACCAAGGTCACACTGTTAGCGAGTGAGACCTAAGTCTAACAGTTTCCAAAGTCTAATCTTAAAGTTCTATGCAGGTGAAATATGGAAAAACATCTGCTTTCCTAAACATAGTTACACCTGAGCTAATTTATAGTCTTCAAATTTAAATAACTGGACTCTTAGAATATACGTTAAAGGACCAGCAAAGAAGTTCTCAAACTGGAGAAAAGATGATATTTTTGAAGACAAATTTTCACTTTCTTATTCTCATTTTCTGGGTGTTTGGTTTTTTTTTGTTGTTGTTGTTTGTTACTATTAGATACTTTGGCATTTCTACAGAACTCAGTTTTGTTTTGTTTTTTTAACCAACAAAATGAAATATGTAATCACTGAATTAAGGCTTGGCCTATGCATTACTAAGTTATGTAAATCTAAATTTTTTCTGACATTCCTTCACATTTATTTAACATTTATAACTCACATCATCAACCCCTTTTACAGTCTATTCCAGTTCCTTAATCTGTTTGTGTCCCCCTAATTTAGTCTGTGTTCTATTTGAGTACAAAGAAAAAATTAAAAATTTGCCACAATGATATATTAAAGTATTTGGGGAACAGTCTGAAGTATCACTGGGACCCATAAAAGTTACTCATTATGCAAAGTTTGAAGCACTACATATTAGGCTTCTATCAATGGCTTACTTCTGGAGCAATTCATCATCACTCTCCAGAGATTACTTACTCTAGAAAGCTGGTGATATAGTCTCGGCTGCAGGCAGACCAGGAAAAGGGATTGGTATTTGCAGTAATGTGAGCTGCCATAAGTTTTGCTGCTTCATGACCTTTTGTCCCACAAGAATTTCCAATTCCATCATGGTTCATACCAAAACTGTTTTGACAAGGAAGAAACATGAGAAACATAAAAGAAAAAATTAGAAAAAAATAAATAAAACAAACCCTCAATATGTTTTATTTCCTTATTAGATCATTTATTAGCCCTATCAACATATGGCTTCTATCAAGATAGACTAGATTCTCTAAGGAAATATAGGATTAATGTAAAGAGATTAAGGTATAATTCAATGATATAATGTGTTTCTAAATCTGTTTAAATTTATACTATACTCTCAAATGTTATCTCATGTGATAGTCTCTCCTTGAACAGACAGGGATGTATAATTGACCCATAAAAATCATACAGTTACTAAGTGTTGAAACTGTTAGTAGCCCCTACCTAATACCTGCTAGAGTTCAAGCTACTTCATAATGCTGAATCCAAAACAGAATTATGAAAAGATAGTTATGATCCATAGAGTTCTATGTTATAGGCAAAACATAAAAACTCTTTTTCTTATTAATATGTATAAAGGAGAATTCAATACATTATGTAATTTATGTTTGTGTGTGTATGTGCTTTCAAACTACCTTTTGAAAAATCTTGATACATTTAAGGATTATGAATATAGTCTTTTCTTTAACATGGCCTCTCTAATTTTTTAAAGCTTTTCTTTGTCATTTTTTTCCTTTGTCTTATAGCTATGCTGAGTGATATCACTGTGATCTAAAAACATATCTCAATGATAAATCATAAAATTTTTCTGTAAAGGATCACTGCATATGAATGAATAAAGTTAAGTCTTTCATCACAAGTAGTCAGAAGTTTAGGTGAAATCACTAAAAAATATCCTTGTTGTGTCCAATGTGACATTCTAGTAAGTGCACCATTATATCTGTTCAAGGAAATAAGTAATTTGTGTGACACAAGGAAAAAACAGATAAGAATAGCTGCTGGAGAAAAATTTGGAAAAGTAGTTGAGAACAGATAGTCTCAAGCTAATAAATGTAAGAAAGTATCAACATTTTAGCAAGTGCACAGACTTGAAAGATTTGTCAGTAAGAGCAACTGAAAATTTCTAAGCAAGAGAATATGGAATTGATCCAAATTTTAGAAAAATTATTATAGTAATTCTGTGGTGGAGACAATGGAGTGGAAAGAGAATGGAGCCAGGGAGCACAGATAAAAGATGATAACCAATTGAGAAATGAGGTAGATCTGAATGAGTGCACGGGATAGAGAAGAGGGATTAGATCTGAGACATGTATGGGAAGGTGAACTCACAAATATAATATAAAAGAGCTATCATTAAGACAGATATGGTGGGGCGAGGGAGGAGGAACTAATTATTCAGGTGTAGGGACTAACATAAGCAAAAGAAGAGAATTATATGAGTGCCCTAAATGAAACCACCAAATAACCTTCCAAGAATACCAATACTTAGTCTTGGGTTTGACATCAACACACTCAAGTCAACCTCTTCCAGGAACATAATGATGGAGCATACTGTTTGTTGAATTAGATTTATATTTTGTCAAAACATATATAAATTTACAGCTATTGATTTACATTAGAAAGTTCCTTACTGTAAATTTATAATTCAATAAACTTAATACTCTATATTTCTCACAAAGGTTGATGCTATATGGTTTTTTTTGGAAAAATGACAGCTTTAAAAATTCATTTCTGTTTAGCAGCAGCAGCAGCATACAAATCCCTGAGTTATGTTAAGATAGGTGTATGCAGGCACAGATAGCTTAAGAAAATCATTTTTTAAAGATTTCATAATTTCTTATTTACTCTTTTCTATGAAAGTAAAGTTTCTTTTGAAATCATTTCTCCCACTTTACAACAGAAAAATTTACCTTTCACTCATCCATAATTTTGTAATAGTTCATTGCCTCAGGGTATAAAAACATGGGTGTCAAGGAAAGAGACAATTAGAAACAGTGTCAGGACTAAGAAGAAGAATGATTTCAGTGACTGAGTAACATATGTAGTTTCTTGCTTTCATCAAGTTTATAGGATGATATAATCAAATTAACAGCTGATGGCTTGTTAAAAATTTTGATGATAGATCCCAAGTTTATGCTTTAACAAATAATTCAAAAGCACTGAGTGATATTTCTATAATAAAATCTCTTCATCTTATGTTATCCAATTATATCAACATTCACATCTATAGAAAAAAAAATAAAGAAGCTGAATTGGTGCTGAAATCCTGCCTTATTCTAACAGTACCGAGGTAAATACAGTAATTGAAAATATACATTTAAAGATACATCTTCTATTGCTTCTTGGTCTTTTGCTAAGATCAAGTCTAGTAAAGATATATTTTCTAACATAAATTTTATTTTTATATTTAACTATTTATTAAAATTCATAATATGTATATATTCTTCTAATCAATCATTAATAATTATAATGTCATGAACATATAATCCAGAAAAAAGATTTTTTATGATCACAGGAAAATTAAAAAATGTAACTGTAACTTAAATTTTTTGTTGTAGAGATATATGTTTGAAATACTTTTAAGCATAAAAACATGTTTTTAAAAAATATTAAGAAATATTAAAGTATGCATTAGGAATGATATTCTGGGAGGGAAAGGAGCAGCAGAAACACTGAACTAAAGAAAGGGAAAAAAAGATGTAAATTTGACTATAAAAGAAGAACCAAATGGATAAAGAAGCTGTGGTACACATACACAATAGAATATTCCTTAGCCATAAAAAAGAATGACTTTGAGTAAGTTCTAGTGACGTGGATGAACCTAGAGCCTGTTAAATAAAGTAAGTCAGAAAGAGAAAAACACATATAGTATATTAACGCATATATATGAAATCTAGAAAATGGCACTGTTGAACCTATTTGCAGGGAAGGAATGGAGACACAGATGTAAAGAATGGCCTTGTGGACACAGTCGGGGAAAGGGAGTGTGAGAGGAATGGAGAAAGTGGCATCAACATATGCGCACGGTCAGGCGTAAGATGGACAGCCTGCGAGAAGCTGTTGTGCAGCACAGGAAGTCCAGTCTGGAGCTCCATGACGACCTGGAGGGATGCGATGGAGGCAGGGGAGGTAGGCCAGGAGCTCGTATAACTATGGCTAATGCGTGTTGCTATATGACAGAAACCAACACAACATTGTAAAAATAAGAAACAAAAGCCAGAAGAACCTATTAATGTATTTTTAAAATGTATAATGATAGTTACCAAATTGCTATGGCATTTAGATTCAATCAGGTATATTTAAGGAGGTTTTTACTTTTTACAAAGTAATTTTTGCAGTACTCTAGAAATTCTATTCTTTGCATTAGTTAGACATAACAAATTTTGGACACCAACTGAAAAATAACCAATAGAGTACATAGTTTTTAAAAATTCAGAAGTAAATGAGGGAAAAGATTTGAAAATTAATTAATTCAAGTATCTGAAGAAGTAAATCTTAAATTCTATTTCTACACAATCTTCATAGTTTAAGGGTCAGGTGCAGATAGCTGTCTTAAGGATCTTGGTTTCAGTCGTCTAGGAGAATGTATACTTTTACAAATTATATTTAAAATGTAAGAAATCCGAGAAATGATATGACTAATGTCAACTGGTTTACTGATAATGACACAAAGTGTCATGGGACTTTACAATTGCCATTCATGACATCAGCTTCAAAATATCCCTCTAGTACATTGACCAGGCTGGAGTGTCTGTGTGTATGTGTGCGTGCCTGTGGTGTGTGTATGTGTGTGTGTATTACAGGAAAGCTCCTTCCTGAGCAAATACTATCAGTGAGGAGTTTGGCAAAAGAAATGAAATTCACTAGTAATTAGAGAAAATAAATGAGAGCAAACTTTAAACCATCATATTAGCAAAAATGAGAACGTTACCTAGGACTAAATATTGGCAATGGTATAGAGAAACTGAGATCTTAGTACAGAACAGTTAAAGTGTGGTGGGGCAGCTGTTTCATAAGGCAATTCAGCAGTACTTTGATTAAATAAATGAAACATTATGACCCAGCAATTCTATTCTTAGAGAGATATTCCAGAAATATTCCTAAAAGGAACATGTATGGGGATGTTAGTGACAGAATTATTTACAATAGCAAGGAGTTGAAGACAACATAGGTGTTTGTCACTGGGGAATGGATAAGTAAACTTTGGCAGATGCATACTATGGAAAACTAGGCAGAAGTTGGAAGTAACAAACAAGATAGACGTCTACACATAAATACAGGTGGATCTTAGAAACACTGAAAAATTGAGAAAAGGAACAAGGTCTATACCAGTATATCATACAAACAAAAATTACATACATATTATCAAATAACAAAGAAAGGCCAAGGAACTGTTCCAGAGAGTTAAAGACTAAAGAGACATGAGCAAATGCAATAGAAACTAGACTGGAGGAGGGAAAGGTTAAAAAAAAAAACACTAGTGAAACAACTGAGGAAATTTGAATATGGATTACATATCAGATAATAATAGTGTATAAATGTTAAACTAACTTGATAATCATACTGTGGTTATGTAAGAGATTGTTTTTTCTTCTTAGGAAAGATACTGAAATATTTAGGGATAAGGGACATGTCTTCAACTTATTTTCAAATATTACAGAAAAAAATACATGTACATATATAAAAAGAGAAAAAAATGTTGCAAAATATTAACAGTTAAAAAAATATAGCTCGAGAACATATGGGAACTCTTTCTACTATATCATTGTCTCCATAACTTTAAAAACATTTCAAACTTAAAAAGTTAAAAAATAAAGATATATATAAAACAATCTGCAATATTTTGCAAGGATACAGATGATTTCAAATATGCTAAGTCACTTCAGTCATGTCTAACTCTTTGTGATCCTATGGATCACAAAGAGTTACCAGGCTCCTCTGTCCCAGCGATCCAACCCTCATCCTTTATGCCTCCTGCACTGGGAGGTGTTCTTTACCACTAGCACCACATGGGGAGCCCAAATATAGGTATCAGTTTTATTAAAGGAAAGAGGGAAGAAAGGGAGTGAAAACGGGAATACAGAAATGTACATTTACATATATTAAAACAGGGCTTCCCTGGTAGCTCAGCTGGTAAAGAATTTGCCTGCAACGCAGGAGACCCCAGTTCGATTCCTGAGTTGGGAAGTTCCCCTGGAGAAAGGATAGGCTACTCATTCCAGTATTCTTGGGCTTCCTGCATGGCTCAGACGGTCAGGAATCCAGCTACAACGTGAGAGACATGGGTTCGATTCCTGGGTTGGAAAGATCCCCTGGAGGAGGGCATGGCAACCCACTTCAGTATTCCTGCCTAGAATCCCCATGGACAGAGGAGCCTGGTAGGCTATAGTCCATGGGGTTGCAAAGAGTTGGACACAACTGAGTAACTAAGCACAACACATATTAAAACAAGAAGGGTTCTTGCTGGGACTGATAATGATAATGTGCCAAAATCTAAGGAAAGATAGATAAATAGATATAAAATAAACTCAGCTCCCTGCTCTTGAGGTAAACAATAACTAAAAAAAAAAAAAAAGAACAAAGGAGAGTTGGTGAACCTGGTGCCCAGTCCACTGAAAGAATAGTGATAGGAAGAGAACATTATCATGGTTGGTTTTATGTGTTTAATAAAATACTTCAGATTAGGTAATGATTGTCATTTGTTTGACAGAGAGATAAAGGCACATATAGGTAGAGAGAGAGAGAGAAATGAGAGAGATGTTCTTGTGATTTTCCACATTTTGTTGAGTATGATAAGTCTGCAAGGCTTGCTCTTAAGGCCCCAGGACATTCCTCAGAATAACTCTGAGAAATGAGGTTACATCCCTCTGGACAAACACCAGGTTTACTTATTACTTCTTATAAAAGTATCGGGATTCCCAGGTGGCCCTAGTGGTAAACAACCTGTCTGCCAATGCAAGAGACAAGAGACTCAGTTATAATCCCTGGGTTGGGAAGATCCCCTGGAGAAGGAAATGGCAACCTACTCCAGTATTTTCTTGCCTGGAGAATCCCAAGGACAGAGGAGCCTGGCTACAGTCCATAGAGTTGCAAACAGTTGGACATGACTGAAGCAACTTAGCACACATAGAAGTATTAGATTCCCCAAGCTCACTGTTTCTCAGTTTTGATATAAACCCACTACTTGTGTGGCATTTATCTGAGGCCATACTGTGCTGCCCATGTGGGATTTTGGTTTCCTTCCAAAAGGAAACAAAATAAATATACTAATGCTTATACTACTTGCTGTGCTTAAGTGCCTGATTCAAGAACTCATGCCTTTTGCTAGCATCCATACAACAATAATAAGCTAACTTATTGGCTTATAAGTAAGGCAAAACAAATCTCAAATCCAATGATAGAGGTTTGTACTCGATTAGGATAACATCATTAGGAAACAGCAACCCACTCCAGTGTTCTTGCCTGGGGAATTCCACAGGCAGAGGAGGCTGGTGGGCTACAGGCCATAAGGTTGCAAAGAGTCACACGACTTAGTGACTAAATAATAACAAGGATAGCATAGCCAATTATGGAAAGCTAAGTAATCCTGAAACCAAAGTATTCCAAAATTATTAACTTTTCAAAAAATGAAGTACAAAATCTATTAAAACAAAGTAGGCTTTTTGCTTTCTTTCCCAGGAAATAAATTGTTTGATGAACATTTTCAGCTAAATCTCCCCTAGGCAATACAAATGAAAGACTAGGAATTCCCTTTCTCATATCTTAGTACTTCTGATTGTATCTCAAAGTTTAAAGGACACTTATTTCTACACTATGAGTAAAAAGTTTTCCCTTTTCCTCTAATATATCACTCAAAAGCAATTTAAAAAAGGGGAAAAAAGAAACATAAACTCCACATTCAATGAAAAGCAGAAAACTTGTAAAACCATAAACCACCATATCATAATGTATGTGGAAGGATGACTAAATACAGAAAAATCAAAGAGGAATGAAGAAAGACACACAGAGGGGACAGTAATAATTGATCTAAGCTAAAACGAGTAGAGCATGGTCTCCAAAGTTAAGTTCAACAACCTGAGGGACAGAACCAACAATACTTCTTATAAACAGCTGGAATAAGGGTGCAAACTGTTGGAATATACACCCTTATTCTAGTTGTCAGAAGAGTAGATGGGGTTGACTGGGGAGTCAAACAAACCATATTTATAGGAATCTGTCAGTGGGAAAAGGTGAAAGAGAGATTCTACCTTGCCAGTAGTCATAAAAAAAAAAAAATACAGGGTTAAAGAATTTCAGTCATGCAACACTGTATATCATTAATACATTTCTGTTGACAAAGTAGCTCTGGTCCCTCTGCAACATAACCTTCTACAAGTAGTTCATCCAGAAAAATCAAACTCATTCAAAGATGTGTGGTTCAAAAGGAAAAAGAAGTGTGTCTACAAATATATTAAATATTTAAAAGAAAAAAAAAGAATAGGAAAATACAAACAGAAGATGAAGGACATCTGGCAGAAAGAAATATTGCTACAGAAAAGATAAAAATTGGACACGTATGAACCCAAACTTAACAAAGCCATCATTTCAGAAAAACAAAAATTCAATGTAGAGATCTAAGTAATCAGGGAATATATGGTAAGACAAGAGATGAAAACATGAACTGTCAGAGGGAATAAATGGAAGAGGGGGAGAATAAAACTATTACAAGAAAAAGGCCATGCTGAGTTAGCAAAAAGAAAAACAGGCAACTGCTAAAAATATTCCTCACAGAAGTAAAAAAAAAAAAAAAAGCCGAGTTTAAAAGGATCAAAGTAAAAGAATCCAATATATGTATTACTATTATTCCCAAAGAGAAGAATCAAAATAATAAACACTAAGAAAAGTGATTTAAAAGTACAAGAAAACTTTCAAGAAATAAAAATGGCTCAAATCTCATCAAACGTGAATTATTCTACATCCTAGGAAAAACTGATACAGGTGCATCCACACTGGATCACATCCTAGTGAAATTACTGTACCTCAAAAATAAAATATATTTGGGGCAACACAGGGCAAAAGAACACATTACCTGTAATAGTAAGATAATCAGATTAACCTCAGATTTCTCCATGGTGACATTTAACACAAGCACACAATGGAGCAGTACCTAGGAAAAGTCTTGCATTCAGCCAGACTGAGTATAAAGTCGTTTTGAATAAGACCGCAAGAAACAGAGGTCTTATGAATCACTCTTATAACAACTGCTTCAAGATAAACTTCAGCTTTGTTTAAAAATAATGTTAAGGTGTGATGGTTTATTGACTCTGAGTTTTATAGCAGGCAATATATACAACACATGTGAAATTAGTCACCAGTCAGATTAACTCCTTTATCATATTTCTTAATCATATTTTCTTATTTGTTGTTTTATTTTTCTGGGGAGGTCAATTTTATTATCTTATGTTCATAATATATGATATGAGAGAATAAAACATATTTTACATCTTAGAGAAAAATTATAAAGCAAACATCCATGATATCTCCACCAAATTTAAGAAACACACATTTTCAGAATAATAAGAACTTGTCTCCTGTACTCACCTTAACAGTTATATCCTTTTTACCCTGAGAGAGAACCACTATCCTGACTTCTGGGGTAATCATTCCCTATGCAACTCTAAACCATATATGTTAACTCTGCCTGGTTTTTAAATCTATACAAGTGGAATCACAGTGTACATATTCTTTTATAACTTGCTTCTTTTATTCAACAATCTGTTAGAAAGCATCATCTTTGCTGAGCTGTCTAGCTATACACATCATTCATTTTCACTGCTACATAGATTTCCAATGTAAATACACCATTTAATTATCCATTCAATGATGAAGAATTTGCTGTAGTTCCTGATATGGGGCTACTATGGACAATGCTGCTATGAACTGAAGTGAAGTGAAGTCGCTCAGTCGTGTCCGACTCTTCGTGACCCCATAGGCTGTAGCCTACCAGGTTCCTCCGTCCATGGGATTTTCTGGGCAAGAGTATTTTTATAACTTGCTTCTTTTATTCAACAATCTGTTAGAAAGCATCATCTTTGCTGAGCTGTCTAGCTATACACATCATTCATTTTCACTGCTACATAGATTTCCAATGTAAATACACCATTTAATTATCCATTCAATGATGAAGAATTTGCTGTAGTTCCTGATATGGGGCTACTATGGACAATGCTGCTATGAACTGAAGTGAAGTGAAGTCGCTCAGTCGTGTCCGACTCTTCGTGACCCCATAGGCTGTAGCCTACCAGGTTCCTCCGTCCATGGGATTTTCTGGGCAAGAGTATTGGAGTGGGTTGCCATTTCCTTCTCCAGAGGATCTTCCCGACCCAGGGATCGAACCTGGGTCTCCCACATTGTAGGCAGATGCTTTACCATCTGAGCCACCAGGGAAGCCTCTTAAATATCCTGGTCACATATGTAAGAATATCTCTACAACATCTTCTTAAATTTTTGGTATCCTTTACATTCTTAAAATTACCAATGACCCCAAAGACCTTTTGTTTATGAGGTTGTGTGTAGTGATATTTATCATAATAAAAATTAAAACTGAGAAAAATTTTAAAGCTATTAATCCATTTTAATAATTACATTATTAGATTTATTAATAACCCAATACATGCTAACATAAATAACCACTTTAATTTTTAAAATCTTCTAAAACAGATGAATGTCACTGAGAATAATAGCATTGTTTAATTATACTTTTGCTAATCTCTTTGGTATTTGGCTTATTAGAAGACAACTGGATTCTCATATTTGATTCTTCATTCAATCTATTGTGGTCTTTTGGTTTGTTGACGTATATGATGAAAATCTGGCCTTACATTAACATATAGTTAGAAAAGGAAAGAGTATTTTCACTAATCCTTTCATATAATGGTAGTTTTTTTTTGATTCTACAATAAAACTTGACAACTAGAAATTTCTTAAAAAGTTTAGTTGCAATGCAGATTCTGAAACCGTTATCAATGATCTCTTTGTATCCTGTTTCATCAGTTATCACCAATCTCACTGGGAAAGTCTTTCTTTAAGTATTAGGAAGCTGACAGGCTCACAGTGACAGAACGTTTATTAAATTTGAATTTTTGCTCAAAAACGTTCAAACTTTATCATTGGCAATAAACAGGATTGTTTGTTTTCCTTGAATAGTAAGCTCTTTTGTTCATTTTTCAAGTGAATTTCTGCTAACCACCCATAGTTTTTCATTTGTCCTTTTAAATAAAAATTGTGTTCCAGGAAAAAGTAGCTGCTTCATCTCAAACAACTGCACAAGCACTTTTCATTATGACAACCAACAGACTAAGACAGGAAGCAAAAGGAGGTTTCCATACTTCCCATTCTGTGAAACAGATGATTTGTTAAAAGACGTGCACTTAAGGGCCATGATTTAATAAAATTAATAATTCTTCTGCTTCATCAAAGATATTTTTAAGTGAAACTGGGGTGATGGTAACAAATACAATGACTATTAGTATGGTTGCCTAGATTCAAGCTAAAGTGCCAGTACATACGCAACACTGTTTTTGTACAATCAGAGGAAACAACAAAAAAAGTCTTAGTATTATTATGAAAGAAAACAAAATACAAAAAAAAAAAAAAGAGTGAGTTAGAAGATGTTCTTGAAATGATCAAGAGTTGGAAAACTGACCAAGGAAAAGAGGAAAAGAGACAGTGACAAAAAAGACATGTTCCTTCAGAAGAGAAGACTGTTTTCATTATCAGTGTATCCATAATATATTATATATTTGGTAAATATAGCAGCTGCTCAGTAAATCTCTGAAATCAAATAAATTGTACATCAGTGAGAGAGTACATACCGATCAACTGTGAACCATAACAGACATAATTGGTGAAGTATCATACATTTATACCTCCCTTGATGGTGAATAATATACTGAAAGTACATACTATCATATAAGCAGTAATAAATGGGCTAGAGGGCAGGTTTCAGGTCAAAATAAATGGCATCATCAGTCAGAGACAAGGTGGTTGCTATATAGAGACCAAGAGATATGCAATAAAGGTTACTCATTAAGTTTCTGTAACTGAGGAGTCTATTATACATATTAATCTATTGTTACACATGCTTTTCTCAAATGTAAGTACATAGTTTCCTATGCAAATGATATTTTTTCATTTGAAACTAAATTTAAACTTCCCCTTTCTATGACAGACAGATACAAAGAGATATATCTTAGGAAAGAATGTCTTGTGTTTTAAGATATATACGAGGCAGCTCATTTGTGATTACATTTTATGTCATTTCACCATATATTATATGACCATTTAACATTGCAAAAGTAATACAACGTGTGTGTGTGTGTGTGTGTGTTTGAGTGCGCTCAATCCTGTCTGACTTTTTGTGACCCTACAGACTCTAGCCCGCCAGACTCCTCTGTCCATGGAATTTTCTAGGCAAGAATACTGGAGGCTGCCATTCCTACTGGCAGGCTGCCATTACCTACTCCAGGGCATCTTCTCAACCCAGGGATCGAACATGCATCCTTGTAACACAAAATAACAATTTACTTTTGTTTCTGGTACATAATTAATACTGGTTCTTTTGGAAGATTTGTAAAAATGAAAAAGCGTAAATATAGACTGCTGAGTAAAAATTTAATACGCATTGTCAGGATTTCGTCTAAAAATCAAAACAGATGTTTTCAAACCTAACAGAAAATCTATATAGCTAAGGAAAATCTTAAAATGCTTAATTCAGTTTTTTGTCTAAGCAGTTAATTTTGCCATGTTGCTAATATATTAACATCATTGTTCTTTTTAGAAAACCATGGTACTTTAAACTCTGCCTTTCATTTTATTAAATATAAATTCTTCACTAAAATAAGTAGATGACTATTCAGTTCTTCAAAAATATAACACATTTACAACTACAAAAAGAATAGTTTCCTAACATTTTCAATATAATTAAATTTCTCTTCAGAAAGTGATGAAATAATTATAGTCTAAATTGTGACAATTATAAAATCTCAAAACTACATCTTCTCATTGTAGCAGAAAACTACCAAGGAACAAAGGGACATCTTTCTTTACAATTATTTTCCATTTATTCTCTTTGATCTGTTCTTAGTAATAACTGATCTTGGCTATGAATCACTTGTTATAAAAAAGCAAAGATGAAATTTAAGGGATGTATTCAGAAACTTCTCTACCCACATCTGGCAAACATTTTTAGATTTAACAGTTACCCACTAGGATAGCTATTACCATTTGTTCATGTGTTTTCTAAAACAGAGTTTGGAATTCACTTCTACTTTGGGGCTTTATATACAATTTACTAAACTAAGTGAACTCAAGATTCTGAACTTATTTAGGAAGATATTTAACAAGCGAAGTGCCTAAAAGAATCTAGGACCTAGACTCTTTCCACATGTGTAGAAAGCAATGTTCACATTTAGTATAGACGTTTCTGAGTTGAAAGTTAGGTTTCTAAAGCCAATGATATCATTATAATGCATTTACATCTTTTCTACTTCTACTTCACACTTTTTTCCTTTCATCTAACTGCAAAGATGCTAGGGGTTAGAGGAAATAAGCTATTTGAGACATACTAAGATTTTGGGCAAGATGTGTACATTTACGTGCATTTGTTTGTGTACATGTGCAGTGAAAGGTAGGGAAGACAGAAAATCATGGCAAAGATAGGGAAGATAGCTGAAACAAGGAAACCGTTGTTGTTATAATCTTCCATGTACTATGAGCAAAATGTAACTGAATTTGTTTATGGCAGCTGAAATTTCTGTCAACCAATTAGTACAATGGTGTCTGCCTACAAATTCATTCTTTGTTTTTCTGTATGAAGAGAGTGCCTTATCAAAGTTCTTAAAGTTGACAGTGACTGAATTCTACTTCAGTAGGTTTAATATTTATATAACACACACATACATACACCTATTCTGTCCTGTAATTCTAGACATTTACTTCAGTAATTACCTGATTGGTTTTACCTACATTTTGTATTACTGCATGTCATAGCAAAGACTTAATCATTGAAATAATTCAATTTGTTAGAATTTATTATAAAAACTTTTCTTAAAAAATCTTAATTTTACTATTATTGTTTTAGCTATTATTGGGAATATGTCTGCATATGTGACAGCCTATATATTAAAATGCATATTGTATTAATATATATAACATATATGTATGTATACATATGTGCATGTATGCATATGTATACAGGCAGGTAACATAATTTTGGCTTCTTCCTAGCCCTGACAGTTATGGAGTTGTATTTTAATAATAATAGCAATATGTTCTAATTTGAAATAAATAAAAATTTTATAGTAGATTCATAAAATCTAATACAAATAAGAAGAAACAGGCATATTATACCATACATGGTATTACTAGTTCAGGTAAATAACAATGGCACCATACAGTTCTAAAGCTTAATCAACTGACAGAGTAAAATGTTTATCATCTTCCATTGAAAAAAAATAGTTCCATATTAGGAAAAAAAAATAAGTTCATTGCTTTTCCCAAAGGGTGTAAAACCTTAAAGGAACCACAACATTCATTTTAGAGTTAGACCTTGTAATATGAACATTTATCATTCAATCATTCATTCAATCATTAACAATTATTGACAGAATGCCTATTACCTCACATTAAGGTACTATTTACCTCAGTCCCTATTATCCAATACATCATGTCTGGCTTTAAATAAACAATGGCAAGACATGCTGAAACACAGTCAAAATGGAAAAAACAATCATCAAAAATAGACTCAGATATTATACAAATTTTGGAACTAACAGAATGGGAATTAAAGATAATTATAATTAATATTTAAGGGCTAATGAAAAAAGTAGTCAATATAGAAGAAAAGATAGGTAACAGGCAGAAAGAGGAAAAGTCAAAAAAAAAAAAATCTAAAGAAAATCTAGAAACCAAAACCAGTGTAATAGAAATGTAGAATTCCTTTGATGATCTCATAAGTATACTAGACTGAGGAAATAGTCAGTAAGCCTGATGACAGCTCAATAGAACCTGCCAAAATTGAAATGCAGAGAAAAAAGAATGAAAAAGAGGCCCCCCAAAAAAACAGAATAAAACATCCACAAACTCTGGAACAATATCTGAAGGTATTACATGTATGTAATGTAAATACCAGAAATAGAATAAAGAAAGACTACAGTCGAATAAATGTTTGAAGTAATGACCAAGCATTTTCCAAAATGAACAGATACCAACAATACACTCAGGAAGTCCAAAGAATATCAAACAGGATAAATATTTTTTTAAAAAATCTACTTATATTGACTCAAACTGAAGAAGACAAAAAACACAAAATCTTAAAAGAAATATCTTCTAGAGTACAAGGATAGGAATAGCAGCAATTTTTCATCAGACATCATGCAAATTCTATATCCAGTAAAATTATTCTTCAAAAGCTCTGAAGCATAATTACTTTCTCAAACAAAAACTGAGGGAAGCTATTATCAGTAGACCTGTACTGAAAGAAATGTTAAAAGAAGTGCTTCAGGAAAAAGGAAAATTAAATAAATAAATTAATTAAAAATAAATAAATATATAAATTTTATTAAAAATTTTTATGCTAAAACTCAAGAGAAACCATTAAAATTTTTAAAGGAAGCATAATTGATAAGCTATGAGAAGAGATAAAATAAAACCATGTAAAATGCTCAATTAAAACCAGAGAAAGGAGAAAAGAGACAGAAAAGAAACAAACTGCAACAAAGAGAAAAGTTACAAAAATAGTAGATATTAATTCAACTATATTAATAATCACTTTAAATATAAATGGTTTAAATACATCAATTAAAAGCAAGAAACTATCAAGAGTGAATAAAGATATAAGAACCAATTATATACTGAATTTAAGAAATCCACTATAAATATAAAGACCCAGTGAAGCTAAAGGGATGTACATACACAGATAAACCTTGCTCACATGAATCAAGAGAAAACTGGGGCAGCTATATTAATTTTAGACAAAGAACACTTCAGAAAGGAGAAATTCTCAGGATAAAAATATTAAACAATAATTTAGAGGTCATTTCTCCAAGGAGACAAAAAACTTAACAAGAACGTATGCATTTAACAATAGCGTCAAACATTTGAGTCAAAACTGATACAAAAGTATAGGGAAATACACAAATCCATCGCTATAATTGGAGACTTAAACATCCCTTTCCCAATAACTGATCGATCAAACAGGAATAAAAAATCAGTAAGGATACAGTTGACCTGAACAGCACTATCAACTGGATCCAAAGAAGACATACAGAGGGCCAACAAGTACTTGAAAAGATGCTCACATCACTAGTCACCTGGGAAAATCAAAACCACAATGAGATATAATTTTATATCTGTTACAATGGCTAACAAGAGATTACAAGTGCTGACAAGGATGTGGAGCAAAGGGAACTACTTTGCACTGTTGGTGAGAATGTAAATTGGTATAGCCACTATGGAAAATAGTATTATGTTTTCTCAAAAAAATTGAAAATAGAACTATGATATTTTCCATATGATATGGATCATATGATCCAGCCATCCCACTTTTGGATATGTAGTCAGAGGAAATAAAATCTCTATTGCAAATAGATACCTAAACTCTCATCTTCATTGCAGTATTACTCACAACAGCCAAATATGAAAGCATACCAAGTATCCACCAATGAATGAATGGATAAAGGAAATGTGATAAACATCCCCTCTCACACAGTGGAATATTATTCAGTCATAAAAAAGGAAATTCTGCCATTCTTTTCTGTATAGCAAAAGAAACAATCAACAAAATAAAAGGGACGCTATGAATGGAAGAAAATATTTGCAACATGGATGAAACTTGGGGCATTAAGATAAGTGAAATAAGTTGGATAAAGACAAATACTGTTTGATCTCACGATATAAGTGGAATCTAAAAAAGCTGAACTCATACAGAGTAGACTGGTGATTGTCAGGGGATTGAGGTCTGGGAGAAATGGGAAGATGTTGTTCAAAGTGTACAAACTTCCAGTTATGAGATGAATAAGTTCTGGGGGTCTCAGGAAAGCATGGCTGACTATAGTTAATAATACTGTATTGTATGGGCTTCCCTTGTGGCTCAGCAGTAAAGAATCTGCCTGCAATGCAGGAGATGCAGGAGACACAGGTTTGATCTTTGTGTTGGGAAGATCTCCTGGAGGAGGCATGGCAACCCACTCCAGTATTCTTGCCTGGAGAATCCCATGGACAGAGGAGCCTGATGGGCTACAGTCCATAGACAGGATCGCACAGAGTTGGACATGACTGAAGCAACTTAGCACGCATGCAAGCACTGTATTGTATACTTGAAACTTGCTAACATAATCAATCTTAAATATTCTCACCATACCCACACAAAGAAGCAATTATATGATGTGCTGGATCTGTTAACTAACCTTATCATGGTAATCATTTCGTATAATATACGTGTATCAAATCACCACGCTGTACACCTTAAACTTATACAATGTTATATGTCAATTATATCTCAATAAAGCTGGAAAAAAAGGAGAAAACACAAATTACAAATATCAAGAGTAAATGATGAAATGTCATTATTTATATTATAGACATTAAAAGAGACAATAATAACTGTAAAACAAAATTGGTAATTTTGCTGAAATAGTCAAATATGTTGAAATACAAAGTTAACCCCCCCAAAGACTCAAAGATTTAAATAAATATGTTATCTCACATCTAATTGAAAAATTAAATTATTAATAATAGTCCTACGAATGAAATTCCAGGCCCAGATGGCTTCATTGGTAAAGTCTATTAAACATTAAAAATGAAATAATATCAAACTTATGTATACAAACTCTTCTAGAAAACAGAACACTTCTTAATTCAATTTATAAGACTAACTTTATTCTGATACCAAAACTAGTCAAAGAAATGAAAAGAAAGCTACAAACCAACAATTTTTTGACAAATTGGACTGAAATAACTGGATCTTCATATGAGGAAGAAGAGGAATTCCAACCCTTACTTCACATCATACAAAAGAAGTTAACTCAAAGTGCATTATAGATCTTAATATAAAAGCTAAAAGTATAAAACTGAGACAAAAATATTGAAGAAAATCTTCACAATCTTGAAGCAGACAAAGATTTCTTAGGACACAAAAACACAAACCATACAAAAAATATAAATAAGATTTCATCAAATTTTAATTCTACTTTTCACAAGACATCATTAAAAAATGAATGACAAGCAAAAGACCTGGAAAAAATATTCACATTGCATATATATGATAAAGACTTTTATCCAGAATATATTCAGAATACTTGCAGCTCAATAAGAAACACTTCAGTTTTTTTTTTCCAAATGGGAAAAGAATTTGAGTAGACATTTCAGAAGATAATAAATAACAAATATGCAGATGTAAAGATGTTTATCATCACTATTTATCAGAAAATAGATAATTAACTCATTAAAGCCACAATGAGATACCACTAAAATGTATAATGGGTAAATCAAAAAGACATAATAATAAATGTTAGCAAGGATTTGAAGTAACTAGAACTCCCATAGATTGCTAGTGGGAACGCAAAATGGTATATAGCCATTTTGAATTAGAATTTGATTATTATAAAGTGAAACAAACATATACCATTCTACCAGCAGGACTACCCAAGAGAAATGAAACCGTATGTCCATACAAATTCTTATAAACCAAATCTATTTAAAATAGCTTCCGGTGGAAAAATAGCCTAAAATGTGATGTATGCTATTATGATATGGAATGTTCCTCACAAAAAAAAGAACTACTGATATACATAACAACAACATGAAACGAATCTCAAAACCTGTGCTGAGGGAAGAAAGCTAGTCACAAACGGGTACCCACTAAATGAGTCTACTTAAAACTACAGGAAATTATAGGAAAGACAAGTTTAATCTATAAAGATAGAAACTAGATCTGTGGTTGTCTGGGGCCAAGGAAAGCTGTAGGAGGGTGGAGACTGACTGTAAAAGGGAGCAGAGGGACTTTTCTCAGGTAATATTCATGTTGATATCGTGATTGCGGTGATGGGTACATAGTTATATACATTTGTCAAAATTCAAAACTGTACACAAAATGTATGCGTATTTATTGTATACAAATTATACCTAACCATTTTAAAACTTACTCATGGGAAAGCAAATACTTTGAAAAAACAGAATACTTAACTTATTTTTATAAGACTATACTTTGATACCAAAATTAGACAAAGGCATTCAAGTATCAACTACCTTAGTGTATGTTTATTATTAGCCTTCTATCAAGAAAACACAACACTTGTACACACTGCTACATTTAAAATGGATAACCAACAAAGGCCTACTGTGTAGCACAGGGAATTGTGCTCATTATGTAACAAACTGGAAAAGAATTTGAAAAAGAATAGTCATAAGTATATGTATAACTCAATCACTTTGCTGTACACCTGAAACTACCATAACATTGTTAATCAACTATACTCCAATATGAAACAAAAAGTAATATATATATATATAAAGAAAAAATAAAGTCTCCATATATTATATATCCACCAAAAAAAAAAGCACTGTTCAAACATTTAAAGATATTTAGGGGGTTTCCATGGTGGCTCATTGGTAAAGAATCTGCCTGGCAATGCAGGAGACACAGGTTCAATCCCTGGTCAGGGAAGATCTCACATGCCACAGAGCAATTAAGCCCGTGCACCACAACTATTGAGCCTGTGCTCTAGAGTCCAGGAGCTGCAACTACTGAGCCTGCATGCCACAATTACTGAAGCCCGTGAGATCTGCAACAAGAGAAGCCACTGTGATGAGAGGCCCAAGCACAAGCAGAGAGGAGCCCTTACCACATCTAGAGAAAAAGCCCGCATGCAGCAACGAAGACCCAGCATAGTCAAAAATAAATTTAAAAAATCATTTTTAAAATAAAATTAAAGATATGTAGGTATTTGCAGCAGGAGAGGGGAAGTTTGGATAAACAGAACAATAATAATAGCTTCCTAACAAAAGTAATCTAATTTACAGTTTTGTCCTGAAGTCTTGCTACATTTTTCCTTATTTAGAAAATTTCATCTCCTAACCAATCTTCTTTAAAAAGTATATCTCTACTGGAGACCAAATATTGATACTGATTTCCAAAAGCAAGACTTATATATCCCTGCAGCTTTCAATACAACTTCCAACAATTCTTCCAAAATTAGAATTATAGTTCACTCAAATGCTATTAATTAATAAATGAGTTAAGTCAAATCTAAAAGTTTCATGATTGCTAAACCTGTTCATTTTTTGTGAAAAAATCAGACATATATAATAGTAGAGTAGCATAATGAACTGTCATCCCAGCCACATATCATTAAGATTACAAAATTGTTATTATTTTTGTTTTATCTTTCTCTTTTCTTCTTCTTTAACAAGCAAATCTCAGATGTCCTGCTACTTGAATCACATATACTTCAACATATATCTCTAAAAAATATTGATTTCTTAAAAGATTTCTATTTAAGATTATCTGCTTTTATACAGGATAAATATATAGCTTTCTCAATAGATACATGCCTGGTTGAATTCTTGTGAATTCTCTTCAATATTTTTTTCAGTTTCTAAAGCCTATGGCAGTTACATAATTAATAAAAAAAATCAAAGAAGACTCTTTTCTCTAAGGTTTCATTAAATGTTGATAGCTTGTGGTCTGCGTTAAAGCCAGACATATTTAACTAAAGCATACAGATCAGTTTTTCATTTGACAAGGAAGCTGACTTTTTGCTTGCATAAGGGAAGGAACATGGTCTAGTCTTAGCTACCCACTGCTGTTTAAAATATACCATCTCCACATAAGTATGTGTGTGTGCTCAGTCATGTCCGACTCTTTGTGACCCCATGGCCTGTAGTGTCAACAGGCTCCTCTATCCATGGGATTTTCAGGCAAGAATACTGGAGTGGGTTGCCATTACCTTCTCCAGTACATAAGTATACCCTGGGTACAAAACCATATTCTATTAATATACAACCTAAAAATTAGTGCAAAATATTCACAGTCTAGTAACACAGTAGAGGTACTCTCACTAATTCATGGTCAAAGATTTTTCATAATCATTTAACATGTACCTTACTAAATGTAAAAATGATAAAAACTTTTGTCTTATACTCTATATAGAGCACATTATACTCTGAAAAGTAATTGATATATTTACCATATTATTTTGTTTCAGTACTTTATTTTAATAATGACATGAGTTGTACCACAGTTGACTTGCTAAATTCCTTAAAGTTCAACCCTACGATCTTAGAAGCAAGTAAAAGAGTTTTCATCCATGAATGGGGCTCTGTTTAGCACACCCTACCTAGTTGTTTGAAGATAAAAGGATAATGGGATAGTGATATAGGAATCAACATGGAAAGAAAGCTAATTTCTAGTGTTTCAAATAACATTTTTGAATTAAAGCATTCTGGCTTTCAGTATAAAGCATTTTGTGGATTTCCCCCCAATTTTCCCTCATGTTATCAAACAAGAATTAGCTGTGAAATAGTTACTCCAAGGCACATATATCTTAAGAGGTATATTCTACTTCTCTTTTATATTTCTTCTACATAAGGTACAAACCATTCATTGTAGGAAGAATTACAAGGAATTATCCATAAGGTCAACAAAAAAATCTAATAAGCTTAGAGTAGCTCAGTTAGAATCTAATAAAAAACACAAAAGAGAGAAACCCTCACCTTGGCTATTTAAGTGCATCCAAGAACGGGGCTTGTAATGCCTACATTGATGTTGACTGACTTGTGGTTGCATGAGGTAATAGTGCCCTCATTGACACATTATTCATCTGCTGCATGTTACTTGTCCTAACCTTTCAATTTAATTGAACCTAAAAGACCCTATTAAATTCAGTCTGGTTGTATAAGATTATGACAGTCGTTAAGGAGTCAGATTTTTAAGTGAGTTCAAGATAAACTGCCTGGTTAAGAGGGCTTTCCCTTTTGTTTCCCTGCTGTTTATTGCAATGGAAACTAGAATACCAATATTTTTAGGACTTCATTAAAAGTGTAATACTGACTTTCCTTGTGTCTGAATTAAGTCAGGTTTGAAACTTGTTGGTTACTTGAATTCACACATAAATCAATACCAATGTGGTAAACTTTAAATTGCAACTTTCAAAGTAACGCAAGAGACTGACCCAATTTTACTCTTCACTTAGGGAGAAAAAAATTAATTATAGATTTATCTCAGGAATGACCTCTGAAGCAAGTATACAATAAACATTCATTTTGTTTGTTCTTTTCCCCCATCCATATTTCCACCAAAAAAGCAGACTGTAAAAAACTTAAGGCATACAATCAGCATCAGAAGTTCTTGCAAATAGCCTGCTTCTTTTAGTTTAAAATGTTTGACTATTCTTTTAAAGCATTCAAACTTCTCTCCCTCCTACCAGCAAGCTTTTATATTTACTGTTGCCTGTTGCTTGAAATAAAGTAAGGGTTTTATTGCGACTGGGTGGTGGGTTGGGGGAGGGGAAAGTCATAGGATAGTTTTCGGCACAGATTTATTCAAAACAAATATTGAAAACTCCAGATCCTCCTAAAAAGTAGTGAGAATGGTATCTCACTACTCCTGTAATATCAGGATTTTGTTTTTTACTGACACACAAGTACACCTGAAAATGCAACTTGCACAGCACTAATTACACAAACCTAGAAAAGGCCATGCTCATAAATGTATGAACGGTGAAAAATCAAACTTCACTTTATGGTAATGATGTCAATAATGATTTTTAAATATATATGCATTGTCACTTAAGGAAATGAAAGATCATTTAAACAATTTGACTGTGAGAAATTGGGTGTTGAGTGGATCATGCTAAAGCTAAATTGTTTCAAATGTATATAAAAAAAACTTAAGTGTAGTGCATTCACTACTCTGAGGACACTAATCACTGAATCAGAGAGACTATTTAACAAGTCTCCAATTCTTGAGATGATTTATCCCAATACCTTAAATGATAACACTCTCTATTGAAATCAGACAAAAAGGCATAAAATATGGTTGAGTACGGGCATTTCACACAGTAGTTATTTATGAATTGCTCAAAAAAGTGGAGCTCTAAAATTTATTTTGATTTTCTTAAACTCACTCACTTGTGACCAATCTCATGTGCAATGGTAAAAGCTGAACCCAGGCCAATGTCTTCATTAATGCTGCAGCTCCTTTCAGGCTCACACATTCCAGCCACAGAGGCCAAGCCTGAATAAACAGAAGGAGACACAAAGGGTCAAGCCAAGGTGTTTCAGTCTTAAAAAGCCCATACTTATAAATGCCTGGATTCTTTTTAATAACCTCCATGCACAGAAGGAGCAGTTGGCAAAAGGTTAACTTTCTAGTCATTTGCAAAATCACTGGGGGGAGTTTCACTTTGCCGGCTAGACATTAATATTTTTTGAACTGCAGTCAGTGCTGGAAAATGTCTAGACTAGGGGTTAGATTTATAAATTTTACTTCTGGTAACTTGGGACCACCTAGTAACTTGAGCCAGAAGAGGGAATTCAAGAAAGCATTTCTATTTTAACATTCTTCAGGCTGTAGAAAGCAAAATATATCCACATTATTTTTCTAAAGAGATCTGTTTAAGTTTAGTGGGTTCATAAAAATATACAAGCAACTTTTTAGTTACCAAAAAAAGGGAATCCCAAATGGTTTTTTAAAATGACATTTTTATAAAAACATAAATGAATGATTCAAAACAGAAAAAAGAACTGTTAAAGATGTGAGTTTTTTGCATTTTTTTTTAATTTTCTGAAATTAGTCCTGCAAGTGATGCAACAATTTCTTTAAGTATTTTAATGGTCAGAAAGTCATTCACACATTCAGTGTGGTTCTCCCCTCTCTCATTCCCCTAAATGAAGTAGAGTTTTAGTAATAAAGCAAAAACTATGGTGTTAATTCACTGATTCTGGTGAAATGTTTTGTTACTGAAGGCATTTTTCTCTTGGGAATTTTACTATGTAAAAATTTTAATATTTATTTTCAAATGAATACCATGCTCTATGATTAGTCCATAACTTTAAAACAGTGCTGAGAAAGAAAAAAAATTGTGTGAAAGATAAAATTTCATGTGTTATAAGGAAATAGATGCCAAGTCATACTTAACACACATATGTACTTAAGTTATTTAGAATAAAGTGAAGAAAGAGTAAAAGAGTTATTTCATATATTAGGAGTCTACTATCATCACCCAGGTATTAATAATTATCTTCCCATGAAAAGTTATTTCAATCTAATTCAATTAATATTTACTGAATGCAATAAACAATGTTCTGTGTTAGGAACAATACCCCAGTTGCACTAATTTGGAACAGTAAAAGCTATCCAATTCATATTTTTACTGACAAGAAAACTCTAAAATTGTATTTCTATTGTATCAATTAATATGAAATATCAACACTTACTACCATATTGGAACAAAGTTGAGGTTAGTATTGGATTTGCTAATAGACTGTTTGCTTTTCTTACTGTTTTATGTTGGGGGGTAGGCAGGAATTGGGGAAGGAGGTAATTTCTGTCTCACAGAGTTAATAGTGATATCTTTGTTCTGCTCTTCCATTCAACTAGAAGTCTTGGGACTTGAAGAAGAGGAAGTAAAAAGAGAGATTAGTTGGGCAAGATGACTTAATTGTTTTTTTTGGTTAATCAAAAAAAAATTTAATGACTATTACTACTAAACTCCACAGAGAGAAAAAGAGAGGGAGGAAAAATACAAAAAACTTTGCAGTCCATTATCTTTTTTAAGCTATTGGGTTCAATCTGATCCATAATATGGAAAAAATAAAGCCACTCTATTTGAATATTGTTTCTCTTTTGAGTATTATGATATCTGGTTTTAAAAACTGCTAATATTTATTGCTAAATTAACAGTATTTATATTTCCCAAATATATTATTCAACAGGTTATCTTTTTGTTGTTATTGTTGTTCTTGTTTGGTATGTGCCATATAGCCCTATTTTTAATTGAGAATTCTAAACGACTCCCCAAGGTGTATTTGCAAGCACAGATTTACTTCTGCATCTGCTATAAAATTGTTAGCTCTACTAAAAGAACAATCTAAGAAAGAACAGTTCTGGGAAATAACTACGATTTATTGAAAATACAAGGTATATCTTAACTAAAATAAAGAATTTAGATCCTAATATATTTTTTACAACTCCCCACCATTTTTTCTTTTCTTGTAAAATTAAAGCTGTCAGTTTTTATGTGTGATTGTGTTAATAAGGGTTTGATTACCATCAGGTCATGTAGATTTCCTCAGTCTGATGGCCAGTTTGCATGCTTAAATCTACTTAGCCATGTCACAATTAGTCACCAGCAGTACTAAGCAAGACAATATCCAAGAATTGGGATAAAACCAATATGAAAGTTAAAAAGACCACTCAAAAAAAAAAAACCTGATCAACTGTGCTGATAACATATTTGCCACATATTAAATTCAACACATGTATATATAATGCAGTTCATTCAGTTTTCAGCATAAGAGATAGTATAAAAATAATTTATAATAGTTTACAATTTGACAAATATAATTTATATTATGATTGAAAATACATTGACATGTACCAAAGTATTAATATATTGATTCTGGACATTAAAATATACCAAAGCATTAGGCAGTGTTATTTATCTCCCAGTGAAGAATGTATCTCAAGTATAAATAAACTGCTTTTAAAAAGCAAAATAGACTAGTACAGATCCTACATATATATAGCTATACATATTTATTTCCTCAAAATATATACACTAGAGAATACAAGCTGTAGCTGGTATCCTCTTTGGGACTTAGTGGATACTGTACCTAAAACTGATTAAGCACTTAATAAAGGCTTATAGAATCTACACAATAATGGAGGGAATAAGTTAAACTGTATAGATAATTTCTACATTAAATCATTTCTATAGTAAACACACATATTTCCTTAAGTGACTTTAACAATATCCTTGCAGCATAAGGGCAGATATTACTCTTAACTTCATAGATAAGGAAATTGAAGAACAAAGAGCTAAATAAACTGTAAAAGGTAACGCACTGAAACTGTCAAAGCCAGTGGTTGGTTTTTAGCTCAGGTTCCCTTCCTTTGGATTATTGTTGGTCTTGTTAACATAATACACTATGAAGAAAACCTTTCTGATGTGAGCTTTCTCAGAAAAAAGAACTCTTTCTCTGTTATGATTTTAACTAGCAAACTTCTCCACCATAATACTTGTCATTGGCAAATGGGATTTCTTCTTTCACCGTAAATTCTGAGGGAAATGGCCCGAGGGAAATGGTGAAAGAGAAGCCTGGGAAGGCAGGTAAAATCATCAAGAGAAATTTTAATTTCTGAAGGGGTATTTAACTGAGCTCCTCAGGAAGTGGGGTTAATACCTTTTCTCTCACCTCTACTTTAAATCTGATCTTCTGAAAACTCTCATGAAGTGCAGGGGAACAGACTTATAGCTATTCCTTTACAGACAAGAAAAGTGAGGCTTGTCAGAGAATCTAGAGAATTCACCTTCAGTGGCTTAGCTTCTAGGTCTGTAAAAAGCCACTATGACACTGAAAAAAAAGAAACAGAAAAGGCTCCTTTTTCACTTAAAATAATTCTAGCTGCTTAACAATTTAGTTGACCTGAAAGCTACCATTTTCCCTCATTTGTATTTGCAGTGAACATCTAACCACTATGAAGTTATGCTCTGCAACAATGCATCATTTTTTAAATTGTAGACTAGTATAGAACTGCCTTAAAAATGTGATATCTAGGAAGAACAAGGAAGATAATTCTGCTCTCTCTCCAAGTCTGGCTATAATATTTTACAAAATTGGATTTTTTTTTCTGTACAGGTAATAAAATTTTCCAATAAAGCTTAATTTATGAAGACATAATCTTTTCACAAATTTGGACCAAAAGAAATACTGTTCTTAATGTCTCTGCATGAAGTATCTCCCAAGTTTCTTTTTCTTTTCCTTTCCTGAGATTTGAAGGTGCTTTAATTTGCCTTCAAACTCTCAGTATTTTTGGAAAATACATTATAGAGATGGATTATATGAAAATGAGTGGTAACTTTTGATTTAGTATTACTGTGTGATGATTTTGAAACACCTTCTAATTTGTTTTTAATCATCATTCTACTTGTTTCCTAATCAGTGACATATCCACAAAGGTCTAGTTTAATACTTTATAGGAATAATTTCAGATGTGCCAGAAACGAAAATTACCAAATTAATAATGATTAAAAACTAAAACTATTGGACCAAAAAGACAATCTGAACTATCCTCCCTTTATAAAAAAACTTACCCAGTGTTCCACAGGGCTTATTTTTATAAGTGCAGATATCATATCTATAGAGGAGAAAAAAAGAGAAATGAAATTTGTAATCTGATCAAATTTTTAAAATGTTTTGTATATTCATCACATTTCTTTCATGGAGCTTTGGTTGTCAGACCACAATCAGTGCAATTATAAGCAGCCAGCTGGAGTGTCGGCATTTTCAGCACTCTGGGGGACACGCCGGCTGTACTACACTCACAGCCTCTGGCTGCAAGCCAATGGGACACCTGCCAGTAAGAAAGAAAGGCTAAAGTGGATTTCTGTAATTGCAAGTTCCATAAAACCATCTACCATACTGTTTTGAAGCTAGAATAGCTTGTCTGCAGAATGCTACTGCTTCTACAAAAAGCAAATGGGTGGCTTTTTATTCCCAATATCTTTTGGACCTGCTGGAACATTTTTTTTATTATAGCCATAGACGGTATTTTATGCTTCTGAGCTATAAGCAATATTTGGAATTCTTTCAACTCTAACACAGGTTCTTGTTTAAAAAAAAAATAGGACAAAACAACAACGGGAATAAAATTAATATCATATGGTTTTCCTAGTTGTATATCAAATAATTTAGTGTGGTTAAAATACAAACACTTTACAAAGAATTAAAAAAATAGCTCAGTAGAAACCTTTCCTAATGTTGGTCAGATACTTATTCCAATGTTGTACTACATTAAAACTCAATATAAAAAATAGAATCCATAATACTCCATATTTTAATGCATATTACATTTAGAATGCTAAATCAATATTGATGCAGACATTTAAGTACTTTTATATATCTTTTTAAACGAATCTCTAAAATCAAAAGTATTCAAACTACTAAAGTGAAAATAAAAAATAGTTAAAAAGACTGAACATTTTTGTTTGCCTACAATTTATGCTAGAAAGGAAAAGGTTTTTTGGAAAAAAGAATAAACTTTCACCAACTACAGGAAAATCTAAGTTGGAAAAGTTTTTTTTTTTTTTTTAATTGTATATAAATGGTTAGTCCATATCACTTGAAGAAGGGGTTAATATTCAATCTCATTCTTGTTCATCATATCAAAATGTATTTTCAAGAAACAAATATTATACCATTGGTTATTTCATTAAAATCCCTGAAGATTCCTTTTGCCTACTTTTGAGTTTCAAAATCTTGATCTTGATGACTTTATATTTGAGAAAAGGGATTTCTTCTCTTCTTGCATAACTTTATCTTCTGACCATTCACACATTCACGCCATCTCTTTTCCTGTAATTAGTAAACCACAGGATTGCAGTACCTGGTACACTCCTAAATATAAGATAGATACCAGTATCTAGTACACACTTGAATATGAGACAGAGGGTACTTGGTGTACCTAACAAAGCACCAGAAAATATATTCTGGGTATCACAATCAATTTATCTCGTGATTATATGTGTAATGCCTATGACATGACATAGACACCACCCAAACCAGCAGTGCTTAACACAACATAAACAGACCTCTCATTGGTAATGCAGATACAAATGCATTATCTGTTAAACAAAGCCTATTTCCAAATCATTAATTTCCATTTCTTCAGTTCAGTTCAGTTCAGTCGCTCAGTCGTGTCCGACTCTTTGCGACCCCATGAATCGCAGCACACCAGGCCTCCCTGTCCATCACCATCTCCCGGAGTTCACTCAAAATCACGTCCATCAAGTCTGTGATGCCATCCAGCCATCTCATCCTCTCTCGTCCCCTTCTCCTCCTGCCCCCAATCCCTCCCAGCATCAGAGTCTTTTCCAATGAGTCAACTCTTCTCATGAGGTGGCCAAAGTACTGGAGTTTCAGCTTTAGCATCATTCCTTCCAAAGAAATCCCAGGGCTGATCTCCTTCAGAATGGACTGGTTGGATCTCCTTGCAGTCCAAGGGACTCTCAAGAGTCTTCTCCAACACCACAGTTCAAAAGCATCGATTCTTCGGCGCTCAGCTTTCTTCACAGTCCAACTTTCACATCCATACATGACCACAGGAAAAACCATAGCCTTGACTAGGCGGACCTTAGTCGGCAAAGTAATGTCTCTGCTTTTGAATATACTATCCAGGTTGGTCATAACTTTTCTTCCAAGGAGTAAGCGTCTTTTAATTTCATGGCTGCAGTCACCATCTGCAGTGATTTTGGAGCCCAAAAAAATAAAGTCTGACACTGTTTCCACTGTTTCCCCATCTATTTCCCATGAAGTGATGGGACCGGATGCCATGATCTTCGTTTTCTGAATGTTGAGCTTTAAGCCAACTTTTTCGCTCTCCTCCTTCACTTTCATCAAGAGGCTTTTTAGCTCCTCCTCACTTTCTGCCATAAGGGTGGTGTCATCAGCATATCTGAGGTTATTGATATTTCTCCCGGCAATCTTGATTCCAGCTTGTGTTTCTTCCAGTCCAGCGTTTCTCATGATGTACTCTGCATATAAGTTAAATAAGCAGGGAGACAATATACAGCCTTGACGTACTCCTTTTCCTATTTGGAACCAGTCTGTTGTTCCATGTCCAGTTCTAACTGTTGCTTCCTGACCTGCATACAGATTTCTCAAGAGGCAGGTTAGGTGGTCTGGTATTCCCATCTCTTTCAGAATTTTCCACAGTTTATTGTGATCCACACAGTCAAAGGCTTTGGCATAGTCAATAAAGCAGAAATAGATGTTTTTCTGGAACTCTCTTGCTTTTTCCATGATCCAGCGGATGTTGGCAATTTGATCTCTGGTTCCTCTGCCTGTTCTAAAACCAGCTTGAACATCAGGGAGTTCACGGTTCACATATTGCTGAAGCCTGGCTTGGAGAATTTTGAGCATTACTTTACTAGCGTGTGAGATGAGTGCAATTGTGCGGTAGTTTGAGCATTCTTTGGCATTGCCTTTCTTTGGAATTGGAATGAAAACTGACCTTTTCCAGTCCTGTGGCCACTGCTGAGTTTTCCAAATTTGCTGGCATATTGAGTGCAGCACTTTCACAGCATCATCTTCCAGGATTTGAAACAGCTCAACGGGAATTCCATCACCTCCACTAGCTTTGTTCTTAGTGATGCTTTCTAAGGCCCACTTGACTTCACATTCCAAGATGTCTGGCTCTAGATTAGTGATCACATCCTCATGATTATCTGGGTCGTGAAGATCTTTTCTGTACAGTTCTTCTGTGTATTCTTGCCACCTCTTCTTAATATCTTCTGCTTCTGTTAGGTCCATACCATTTCTATCCTTTATCGAGCCCATCTTTGCATGAAATGTTCCCTTGGTATCTCCAATTCTCTTGAAGAGATCTCTAGTCTTTCCCATTCTGTTGTTTTCCTCTATCTCTTTGCATTGATTGCTGAAGAAGGCTTTCTTATCTCTTCTTGCTATTCTTTGGAACTCTGCATTCAGATGCTTATATCTTTTCTTTTCTCCTTTGCTTTTCGCCTCTCTTCTTTTCAGTGCTATTTGTAAGGCTTCTCCAGACAGCCATTTTGCTTTTTTGCATTTCTTTTCCATGGGGATGGTCTTGATCCCTGTCTCCTGTACAATGTCACGAACCTCATTCCATAGTTCATCAGGAACTCTGTCTATCAGATCTAGGCCCTTAAATCTATTTCTCACTTCCACTGTATAATCATAAGGGATTTGATTTAGGTCATACCTGAATGGTCTAGCGGTTTTCCCTACTTTCTTCAATTTAAGTCTGAATTTGGAAATAAGGAGTTCATGATCTGAGCCACAGTCAGCTCCTGGTCTTGTTTTTGTTGACTGTATAGAGCTTCTCCATCTTTGGCTGCAAAGAATATAATCAATCTGATTTCGGTGTTGACCATCTGGTGATGTCCATGTGTAGAGTCTTCTCTTGTGTTGCTGGAAGAGGGTGTTTGCTATGACCAGTGCATTTTCTTGGCAAAACTCTATTAGTCTTTGCCCTGCTTCATTCCGCATTCCAAGGCCAAATTTGCCTGTTACTCCAGGTGTTTCTTGACTTCCTACTTTAGCATTCCAGTCCCCTATAATGAAAAGGACATCTTTTTTGGGTGTTAGTTCTACAAGGTCTTGTAGGTCTTCATAAAACCGTTCAACTTCAGCTTCTTCAGCATTACTGGTTGGGGCATAGACTTGGATAACTGTGATATTGAATGGTTTGCCTTGGAAACGAACAGAGATCATTCTGTCGTTTTTGAGATTGCATCCAAGTACTGCATTTCGGACTCTTTTGTTGACCATGATGGCTACTCCATTTCTTCTGAGGGATTCCTGCCCGCAGTAGTAGATATAATGGTCATCTGAGTTAAATTCACCCATTCCAGTCCATTTTAGTTCGCTGATTCCTAGAATGTCCACGTTCACCCTTGCCATCTCTTGTTTGACCACTTCCAATTTGCCTTGATTCAGGGACCTGACATTCCAGGTTCCTATGCAATATTGTTCTTTACAGCATCGGATCTTGCTTCTATCACCAGTCACATGCACAACTGGGTATTGTTTTTGCTTTGGCTCCATCCCTTCATTTTTTCTGGAGTTATTTCTCCACTTATCTCCAGTAGCATATTGGGCACCTAACGACCTAGGGAGATTCTCTTTTGATATCCTATCATTTTGCCTTTTCATACTGTTCATGGGGTTCTCAAGGCAAGAATACTGAAGTGGCTTGCCATTCCCTTCTCCAGCGGACCACGTTCTGTCAGACCTCTCCACCATGACCCGCCCGCCTTGGGTTGCCCTGCAGGCATGGCTTGGTTTCATAGAGTTAGACAAGGTCAGGAACTGCGGCGGTAAGGAGATACCCCTCATCCAAGGTAAGGAGCAGCTGTGAAGAGACAACCCACGCCAAGGTAAGAGAAACCCAAGTAAGATGGTAGGTGTTGCAAGAGAGCATCAGAGGGCAGACACACTGAAACCATACTCACAGAAAACTAGTCAATCTAATCACACTAGGACCAGGGCCTTGTCTAACTCAATTTCCATTTGTAACCCTACCTAAAGTTGATTTGCTGAAAATGCATCTGCAAGTCACCAATATTCTGTCCCTCTTTCACTTTTCATAATTGGCCTGTTTCTACTTTTCTATTTCTCACCCATCCCGAACCTTGTCACTGTGCATTGTTCCCCTGGGGACAAAAGTCTCCAGAGCATAATGCAAGTGGATAATTCAAGAATGTATCGATCCTAGAGGATAATCCTTTATGTGAAAATCAAGAAAAACTGAAGGGGATGATGCTTGTTTCATCTTGGGAAGATCCTGTGTTTGTCAGTCTATCTGACTGTTTATTAGTAAATCTATCTATCTCATAATTAGAATTCAGAAGTGAGATGGTTGTCATGGAGTGTATTAACAGGCTGATTTGATCTAAAAAATAAAGACATCAAACTCTGACTTAGCTAAGTAAGCTGGAAGCTAGGAATGATGTAGCCAGTTAGATTTTATGTAGACATTGTTTCATGACAATGAAGTAGGCACCCCCAAAGTTTTGAAAACATTTATTTGAAGCATTTACACAATATATGTTTTTAGCTATAGTCTCTGTAGCTACTTAAACTTGCAATTAAAAGTATTTTAGATTTAAAATATGCAAAGTGGTATATAATTTCTCAAAATTATTTTAGGGGTCAAATTAAGCAAAAAACTTGAAAAGCCACAGACAAACACAACTTATATTTCCACCTCTTAGCAGTCCTTTCTTATCTTCTTTTTTTGTTCTCATTTTGCCAATACCCTTTATATTACAGTAGATGAATATTATTTCATTCTGTCATGACTGCAAAAATACTTACACAAAGGCTAAGGATACCAATAATAAAAGCTAAAGCATCCTAGACTAAGATATTTTTATTTGCATTTTCTTCAGCTTTCTCCAAACCTTTAATATATCTATAGAATTTTTCTATAAGCCATTCTATAAAGAAAAGACATCATTTCTTATTGGCTTCTTCATTCAATTCATACTCTATCCTTCTCTGTTCTATACTCACAGAGAACAATTACCACCTATGCTTCACCTATAATATCAAGTACTAAAGGCAACATTTTTACATTCCTTCTTTTATATACAAATGTACTGAGTACCTATCATGTGCCCAGGTATAGTGCCATATACTTGAACCTAAAAATGAACAAGTAAGTTATAGTCTATTTGGGAAGACACATAAACAGATAAGTTATAAAATGTTTTCACATTAAAACATGATGATTAAATAAATGTTAAAAAGCTAAACTTACACATAATAGAGCTAATACTTGCTAGCTATTATAATTAAGATTATTATCACAATCAAGTTATAAACAAAATACTATGGAAACACAGATGAAGGAATGATCCCATAATAGAAAACTAGGAAACAGATGCATATAGAACATAACATCTGAAATGGATTTCAAAGATCTAGCCAGATAAAACAGAAAAGTAAATGCATTCTAGGTAGATAACAAAATAGTCAAAGAAGCAGAGTTTGGAAAGGGTATGGCATGTGCAGGGAACCATGGAAAATTCAGAAAGGCTAAAACACTCAAAGTATAGGGTAAAATTTGGGGAGTTGTTGTGGGAAGGATACAGTATTAAATACTCTGAATCCCAAACAGATTTTTTTTTCCTATAGGCAAAAGAAACTTAAGTTTGAACAATAGGAACACTTTTAAGTATGTTTATATGAATGTGTATACAGATTAAGTTTGCATACAGATAAGTGTGAAAGGTGGGTATCTGAGAGTGGGAGGTAGAAGAGTGGGGCACAATACAATGATTTTTACTCTTTTTACTATGTGTGTGTTCGTTCCTCAGTCATGTTCAACTCTTTGCAATCCCATAGTCTGTAGCCCTGTCCGTGGAATTCTCCAGGCAAGAATACTGGAGTGGATTGCCATTCCCTTCTCCAGGGGAACTTCCCAACCCAGGGATCGAACTCTGGTCTTCTGCCTCGCAGGCAGATTCTTTACTATTTGAGCTACAAGGAAGTCTCAAAAAAAAAAAAAAAAAAATGAGGCCTTAGCACCTGAACAGGGACATGAACCCTGGACCCTCAGATTAAAAGTCAGATGCTCCAATGACAGAACTATCCAGGCAATGTATACTCTATTACATCCTCCCTCAGTGTTAGTTGCTCAGTCATATCTGACGCTTTGTGACCCCATGGACTGTAGCCCACTAGGCTCCTCTGTCCATGGAAATTCCAGGCAAGAACAGTGGAGTGGGTTGCCACTCTCTTCTCCAGAGATCTGCCTGACCCAAAGATTGAACCTGGATATCCCACACTGTAGGCAGATTTCTTTACTGTCTGAGGCACTAGGGAAGCCTAATGAACTTCTGTTTAGCCAAGATTTAATCAGAAAGCATTTTGGCTATACGGGCCTTTGATTATCAACACAAGAGATAACTGTTAACTAGCCTAATTAATGTTTAATACATGTTACCTACCTCCTTAGAAACCTGTCTGTAGGTCAAAAAGTAACAGGTAGAACCAGACATGGAACAAAAAACAGTTCAAAATTGGGAAAGGAGTATGTCAAGGCTGTATATTGTCATCCTGCTTATTTAACTTATATGCAGAGTACATTATTTGAAATGCTGGGCTAGATGAATCACAAGCTGGAATCAAGATTGCCAGGAAAAATAACAATAACCTCAGATATGCAGATTATACCACTTTAATGGCAGAAAGTGAAGAGGAACTAAAAGCCTTTTGATGAAAGTGAAAGAGGAGAGTGGAAAAGCTGGCTTAAAACTCAACATTCAAAAAACTAAGATCATGGCATCCAGTCCTATTACATCATGGCAAATAGATCAGGAAAATGTGGAAACAGTGTTAGATTTCATTTTCTTGGGCTCCAGAATCAATGTGGATGGTGACTACAGCCATGAAATTAAAAGACACTTGCTCCTTGGAAGAATAGCTATGTCAAATCTAGATACTGGTAAAATGTATGGATAGAATAACATTACCATATGCAAAACAGATAGCCAGTGGGAATTTGCTGTATGACGTAGGGAACTCAAACAGGGGCTTTGTATTGGGATGAGATGAAGATGGAAATGGGAGAGAGGTTCAAGAGGGAGGGGACATATGTATATCTATGGCTGATTGATGCTGACCTTTGATAGAAAACAACAAAAATCTTTAAAACAATTATCCTTAAATTTTTTTTCTTTTATTTATTTTTTTTAGGAAGATACATAAATATTTTAGTTATCTGTACTCACCCACAAATTATTAATATACTGACATACAACTAAACTGTTACATGTACATAGTATAGTACCATCATCCACATCTCTCTAATGTTGAGATCCACTTAACAAAAGGAAATAAATTGTTATCAGACTTCTCCATGAACCTGCCAGACTGGTACAGACACACACGCCTCAGGATGTGCTCTAGAATAAATGCCAACTTATCACTAAATGGCTGCTACTATAAGGACGCATCTTTAACAAAGTGCACTGATATAGCTTAGGCTACTTATTTCTTTCCTTTTCTAAATTTACGAATCAAGCTCCAAGAAGAATTCTGACACAGAATGGTCTTACTAAAGACAAGATATGAATTCCAGACCTCACACATGCATGTCTCTGACACATACCTACCAGTCCTCTTGTCTTTTTTATTTCCCAGAAACACTGCATGAAAACATATCTAGATTTTGTTATAAATTAGAGCACAGATAACTTCTACAGGCACACCTTGTTTTACTGCACTTTGTTGAGGTTGGCAGATATTGCATTTTGTACAAATCGAAGGTTTTTGACAACTCTGCATCAAACAAATCTTTCACTGCCATTTTCCCAACAGCATTTATTCACATCATGTCAGTGTGGCATATTTTGGTAATCTTTGCAATATTTCAACCTTTTTCATCACTGTCTTAAAGGAAATCAGTCCTGAATATTCATTGGAAGGACTGATGCTGAAGCTGAAACTCCAATACTTTGGCCACCTGATGCAAAAAATGGACTCATTTGAAAAGACTCTGATGCTGGGAAAGATTGAAGGCAGGAGGAGAAAGGGACAACAGAGGATGAGATGGTTGGATGGCATCACCAATTCTACAGGCATGAGTCTGAGTAAGCTCAGGAGTTGGTGATGGACAGGGAAGCCAGGCGTGCTGCAGCCCATGGGGTTGCAAAGAGTCAGACATAAATGAGAAACTGAACTGAACAGATAAATGCTATGCTTTGATCAATGGTCTCTGATGTTACTACTATCCACTGAAGGCTCATACAATGGTTAACATTTTTTAGCAATAAAGCATTTTTTGCCCAAAGTATGTACATTTTTAAACATAATGCCATTGCACACTTAACAGACTACAGTATAGATAGTGTAAACATAACTTTTATATGCACTGAAAAAACAAAAAAATCTGTTCGGTCACTTTATTGCAATCATGCATGCATGCACGCATGCTAAGTCGCGTCAGTCATGTCTGACTCTGTGCGACCCCCCATGGACAGCAGCCCACCAGGCTCCTCTGTCCACAGGGTTCTCCAGGCAAGAATACTAGAGTGGGNAAACATAACTTTTATATGCACTGAAAAAACAAAAAAATCTGTTCGGTCACTTTATTGCAATCATGCATGCATGCACGCATGCTAAGTCGCGTCAGTCATGTCTGACTCTGTGCGACCCCCCATGGACAGCAGCCCACCAGGCTCCTCTGTCCACAGGGTTCTCCAGGCAAGAATACTAGAGTGGGTTGCATATTCACTTTATTACAAAAATAGCACTTTTTCACTATGGTACCTTTTTCTTTGTTTTCTTTTCATGAAAGAATAATAAAGGGCTCAATCAAGGCAAGTGAAAAAGAGCTAAGAAAAGTGATAAAAAGGATTCTAGATAAAGCCAGATATCTAAAGGAAATTAAGGATCTTTTTGAATGAGTAGATGAATGCACACATTGTCATTTCCTTACCCTCAATTCATCAGGGTGAATTGACTGAGCAAGATCAAAACCAGAGTTAGCTAAATATCTGTTACTATAACACTGGTATACTTTTCTGCTGTGGATACTTTAAACTGTTTAATCTCCTAATCACTTTGGCTAGACAGGGCTATCAGAGGAAACTGACCAAAACGTATCATGAAGCTCCATTTTAAGATCTGTACAATATAGCACTACCTTACAGTGATGTAATACCTGGGTGGGTTCTTCAGACCTTTCTTCAAAAACTACATTCCATTCTTATGCAAGTGAAACAATCATTGCAAAGAAGCATTCCTTTCAATGATTTACTTTTTAAAGTGAAATGATTCAAAATCTAAACGTTGAGTCTCATTTGTTTAACACCAAATCACAGACTGACTTCCAAACAGAATGTCCTATGTACTGTGCTGTCTCATTTTGTTCTCTTAGATGTGGTGGCAAAAGCCAAGTGATGGTGACACAGCACTTTTCAGCTTTCTTTTCATGTGCTAAGGCTCATTGTAAAAAAAAAAATGACCTTAGTTCTAAAAACAATTGTAATAAAATGAGAAAAATTATTTTAATCTAATATATTTGAGAACCTGGGAATTCCAAGGTCAAGGTGGCTGCAGATTCACTGTCTGGTGAGAGCCCACTTTCTAGCTTGTACACACTGTGTGCACATGACCTTTCCTTGGTGCTTGCTCTCATGAAGAGACAGAGAGCTCTGTGTCTCTTTCTCTTCTAATAAGGGCACTAATCCCATCATGGAGGACTAGGTCCTCATGACCTCAACTAAACCTAATTACTTCACAAAGGCTCCACTTCCAAATGTCATCATACTGGGGATTAGGACTTCAACACTGGAATGGGGGGTGTGGTTCAGCGGCTCAGTCGTGTCCGACTCTGCGACCCCATGCCCATGGACTACAGCACTCCAGGGGGGATATACATTCAGTCCATAACATTTCACCCCTATGCCCCAAATTTATGTCCTTCTCATGTCCAAATATGTTCATTCTATCACCGCAACCTCAAAAGTCTTACTGCATTCCCGTATCAACTCTAAAGTCCAGAGTCTTACCTAAGTATTGGCTAAATCAGATATGGGTGAGACTCTAGGCATAATTCATCTTGAGGCAAAATTCCTTTTCAGTTGTGAACTTTTTAAATCAGAAAAGTTATGTGTTTCCAAATGGAGGGACAGGCCTAGAATAGATGTTCTTATTCCAAAAGGTAGAAATCAGAATGAAAAAGTGGGTGATAGGTCCCTAGTAAGTCTAAAATGTAGCAAGCAAATGCTATTAGACCTTAAGGCTTGAGGATAATGCTCTCTGATGTGATGTTCTCCCTTCTAGAACCACTGGGGTGGTGGTATCATCCCATGGCTTCCTGAGGTGGCCTCACCCCTTCAGCTTGGCAGAGTGTTGCCCACTTGGCTTCACCCACTCAGCTTTCTGTGAGGGCCCTCCCATGCAGCTCTGCAGGGCAAAGTCTTGCCCTTGGAAACCAGGAAGAGGCAGTCTTGCTTCCCAGGCTGCACAGTCTGGGTCTGTGGTAGGAGTAGTAGCCCTGCTGGTCTCTGAATTGTCTTTAGGGTCTTTCTTCCCTTTTCTTGAAGGATAATTCACATTCGCAGCTTTCTTTCATTCCATCCTATTTTCTGTTTCCTTTTGTCCCAGCTGGCAATTTTTTCCTAGTATAATCCCATTTCTATTCCTGACTGTTTAGATGGCTGAAGAGGTCTGTAGCTTATAACCACACTACTCTCCTTGTCAAATGGTTCAGTCAGCCCCACACTGACTGTTCTCTTTTGAACATGTTTCCTCACTTTTTGCAATTTGGACAGGATGAGGATTTTCCAAATCTTGAAGTCCAGATTCTTTTCTGTTTAATATTTCCTTCTTCATGTCTCTCTTCTTATATTTTATTTTAAGCAGTTAGGAGGAACTAAGGCACTCCTTCAATGCTTTGCTTAGAAATCTTCTCAGCTAGATATTCAATTTCTTTTCTCACAAGTTCTACCTTCTACAAAACACTAGAACACAAACATAATTTGGCCAAGCTTTTTTGCCACTTTATGACAAGTTTCAGTAAGATTCACCTTTTCTCCATTGTCCAATAACCCTCACTTCTGACAGAGACATCGCCAAAATGGTCTTTCCATCCATATTTGTATCAACATTCTGCTCACGATTATGTATTCTCTAAGAACACTGAAGCTTTCTCCACAACTAACTCTCCTCCTTTTATGAGCTCTCACCAGAATCACCTTTAAAGCCCCTTCATAGCAACTAAGCTTCTTCTGCTGCTGCTGTTGCTAAGTCCCTTCAGTCGTGTCCAATTGTGTGTGACCCCATCAACGGCAGCCCACCAGGCTCCCCCATCCCTAGGTTTCTCCAGGCAAGAATACTGGAGTGGGTTGCTATTGCCTTCTCCAATGCATGAAAGTGAAAAGTGAAAGTGAAGTCGCTCAGTCGTGTCTGACTCTTAGCGACCCCATGGACTGCAGCCCACCAGGCTCCTCCGTCCATGGGGTTTTCCAGGCAAGAGTACTAGAGTGGGGCGCCACCACCTTCTCCACTTCTAGCAGGCACCTTAAAAGATTTTCAGTCTTTATACACTACCAAGTTTTAAACCTACCCCACTTCTCAGTGCCAACTGCTGGATTAATCAGCTTGGGCTGTGTAACAAAATACCAGAGACTGAGTGGCTTTATCAACAAATATTTATTTCTCATATTTCTGGAGCTAGCAAGTCCAAGATCAAGGTGCTGGCAGATCCTAGGTCTGGTGAAGGCCTTCTTACCAACTCACAGACAGCCACCTCTTTACTGTATCCTCACATGGCAGAGGGCGAGGGGGGAGGCTCTAGTATTGCCATCTCATAAGGGCATCAATTTCATCATGGGGCCCTACCCTCGAAACCTCATCTAATCTAATTACTTCCTAAAGGTCTTACCTCCTAATACTATAACCCTGGGGGTTAAGATGATGACATATGTATTTTAGGGGACCACATTCAGCCCACAACACTACTTTAAACAGCAAATTTGATTCAATTTATGAACTTCACTGCACAAGTTATATTTTTCCCCAAGTTACATGTTTTATAATACTTATCTCTATATCCAAATGACATTAATTATCTTGGAAATGTTACTTGCTAATATTTTTGAACTCCTAAAATGCAAGACAACCATATGTATATTATCTGATAAAAGGACATAATTATTATTATGTGAATACCTTATACATTAGTCCTCAAAGATACGTCAGTTATTTGTTTAATAAATATTAGACATATTTAGCTACTAATTCCTGTCTTATGTCAGAAGTTACCCATGTTTTTGCTCATAGGATGAAATAAAGATTTACCTTTAAACTGTAAAACACAACTCTGGTTATTCACATTATAATATAAATTTTCCATTCAGTCTACTAGGATTTTTCTATTGGGAAGCATAAAGATAGTTAGCAAACAATGATTTTGCAAAACAGTCTCCAAACTATTATAGCAAAATGTTGATCGACCTGACAAGAATGAAACTTTCATATGAAGTTATAAAAGGCCTACCAACACAGGATTTTCATTACTTTACAATCACCAGTAGCCTCAATTGAAAAGATTATCATTTTGGTCCTTCGGGCCTATCCTCAATAGCATTTCAATCTTTCTACATCTCCTGGTTATCTAACAAATTTTCTCCTTGATTGCTTTGTCACTAAATCATGATATATTATTTTCCATGAATAAATTGTTTCTATATTTCTACACATTCACAAAAATCAGGATATTGCATTGTTTGCATTCTGTTACTTAACAATATATTTTGAGCATATTTTTATGTTAGTAAAGAAATATGCACATCATTTTAATGACTTTATCAAATCCGACCATAACAAAATTCATTTAAGCAATTTTCTACCATTGAAAACATAAATGGTTCCTAAGTTTTCACTGAAATAAACTTAACTGCAACGAACATCACGATGTTTCGGCACATTTATCTGATAATTTTTTTCATATAAAAACCCTAGAAAAGAAACACATTTAAGGATTATCATTCATATTGTAATGATCTCATTCTTGCTCACTTCAATAACCTTAGGTCTACCTCTGTGCCCTCTCTACAATCAAGTTGTGTTTGTCTTCTTTTGGTTTCCTGAACATATCATATTTTCCCCCATTTCACGAACTCTGATCTTGCTCTTCCCTCTATTTGAAACACTTTTCAACCAACCTTACTCTCTTTGCTGGGTTACTCTTACTAATCTTTCAAATTCCTAGTCAGTGCAGTTCCTCAAGGAAGTCTTCCCTGACTAGATGAGGTTTCCCTAATCAACACCTGTAGAACTTCCTAAATTTTTCCTTCATAAATTTCCATACCTTTTCCTTTCCATCAGATGGGTATTTTGATATGTATGTATGTCTTCCCACGAGATTGCAAATTCTTTGAGATTAGAGACTAGACTGTTTGCTCACTACTGTATCCCAGTACCCAGCAAAAGGCCTGGCACACAATAGGTATTTAGTGTTTATAGAATTAATGTCCTCTAGAAAAATATCCCATTTTTGTGAAAGTGTAGAAATACAGAAACAATTCATTCATGATAAATAATATATCACAATTTAGAAATAAAATCAAGGAGAAAATTTATTCATTTGTCAGTTTATGCTTCTGCAAGCATATTTCCCAATGTCCTTGCCACTGAGGAGAAAGTTATTTTAAGGTACTAAAACAAAGTTAAATAATGAAGTTCTTGTGTGTTTGTCAGGGAAGCAGAATTTTTTTAAAGGTACATTTAACATAGCAATGCCTAGATAATGGAACAAGTTTGATTCATTTAAAAAACTATCTACTAAAAGATTCTCTCATAAATTTAGAAAATTAATTCATTTTTTGAACAAATATTTACTGAGAGTTTACCATGTGCCGGGGTAGGGAAAAAGATGGACAAGAGTAACATATTTCTCACCTGAAGAACCTTAGAAGCTTTTCTAAGATCAGTAAAAGATTAATCAGTTCAGTTCAGTTCAGTTCAGTTGCTCAGTCATGTCCGACTCTTTGCATTACCAAAAAGAGAAAATCTTTTCACTCTTTTACATCGGTGGAGTAAAATTTATTGGACTCAAATTCAGTCATTTTAGTTATTATTGTGTTCTACTTTTCCTTTGTTTTTCAATAAGAAGTGGATAACTACAGACTAGAGGATAACCTTTTCTCAGGTTAGCTTATTCTTCCTTTGAGTTTCAACTCTATTCATAATTCCCTAATTTATATGCTATGCATCTCTTGTTGGGGTGAATACAAATATCTTTTATCCAACTCTACCTAATATATTATTATTATTATACCTAAAGCTTATCTCTGCTCATACCATTCTCCCACTCAAAAACTCAATTATCTCCAAAAAAATCTAAACACTTCAGTTTGGATTTCAAGACCCTCAAAAATCTCACTTTACCTTTCTACAACTGCATTTTACTTCTCCCTACATACGTCTTCTATTTTAGCTAAATTTGACATGATATTCACCACTGTCTAAAAAGTGATAGGAATGTAAATTGCTATAACCATTATGGAGAACAACATGGAGGTTTCTTTAAAAACCAAAATTAGAGCTACCATACGACCCTGCAATCCCATTCCTGGCCATATATCCAGAGAAAAACATGATCCAAAGGATATATGCACACCAATGTTCATGGCAGCACTGTTTACAACAGCCAAGACATGGAAGCAAGCTAAATGTCCATCCACAGAGGAATGGATAAAGAAGATGTGGTACATATATACAATGGACTATTAATCAGCCATTAAAAAGAATGAGACAATGCCAATTGCAGCAACATGGATGGACCTATAGAGATTGTCATACAGAGTGAAGCAAGTCAGATAGAGAAGGAGAAATATCATATGATATTTCTTATATGTGGAATCTAAAAAGAAATGATACAAATGAACTTACAAAACAGAAAGAGACCCACAGATTTAGAGGATGAACTTATGGTTGCTGAGGGAAGGATGAGGGCAGGGACAGTTGGAGAGTTTCAGATGGACATGTACACACTGCTATATTTAAAATGGATAACCACAAGGACCTACTGCATAGCACATGGAACTCGGCTCAGTGTTATGTGGCAGCCTGGATAGGACAAGAGTTTGGGGGAGAATGGATAAATATATGCATATGGCTGAGTCCCTTCACTGTTCATGTAGAACTATCACACTATTGTTAATTGGCTATAATTCACTACAAAATAAGTTTTAAAATATTTTTTAAAAGGCCCTCAATTTTCCTGTAACCCATACTTTGATGATGCAATATTCTCTCCCATTTATATAGTGTAATTCTAGAGATACTTTAAGCTCATTTCAAATATCTCAACCTACATTATGCCTGATGTGATCTATTCCTTATTTAATTATTACAGCATTCTTATATTTTACATTGCTGCTTTATACCATAATTACTTATATAAACTTCATTTTCTTCCCAAATACTGTCATCAGTATTTAGGAATTATAATAAAATCTGCCCATCACTGTACCTCTCCAAAAAAAAGAGAGAGAGAAAGAGAACAAAAGACAATAATGATGAGAATTTGATGGATTTTTTTATCCTTGGGATATTTATATTTATCACTGCAAAATTATTAAATGGTCCTCATATTATGATTAAGCTTTTCATGTGATTTAGCAACAAGGAAGAAAGATGCTATGTTAACTTGTACAGTTTAGTCCACTGTCAGTCATATTTGTTACTATAAATTAATAAAAAATGGGGCATTTTTATTTCATATAGATCAGTTTCAAAAGTTTGATTAATTGTGAGTAAATCTTTAAAAGTAGAATTGAATGCTGACAAAAATCAGCTTTTTAAATCTCCAAGGTTATGCACCAGGTTCTAGAGTATGTAAATTCAGCTAATTAATAAATGCCAGTCCATTCTGAAGGAGATCAGCCCTAGGATTTCTTTGGAAGGAATGATGCTAAAGCTGAAACTCCAGTACTTTGGCCACCTCATGCAAAGAGTTGACTCATTGGAAAAGACTCTGATGCTGGGAGGGATTGGGGGCAGGAAGAGAAGGGGACAACCGAGGATGAGATGGCTGGATGGCATCACTGACTCTATGGTCGTGAGTCTGAGTGAACTCCGGGAGCTGGTGATGGACAGGGAGGCCTGGCGTGCTGCGATTCACGGGGTCACAAAGAGTCGGACACGACTGAGCGACTGAACTGAACTGAACTGATATGTGGGATCCACATATCAAGTTCTACAACTAGTGCCCAATACACACCCCCAGCAGAAGGAGTGTACAGTCTTCACCACTGGACCACTGGGGAAGCCCCCAACATCATATACTTTCAATATTAAAATATTTCAAGTCATTACAGAACCTAGAACAAAAAAGGAGAAGATTGTTGAATGAAAAAAAAAGAAGCCTGGTTTTCTAAAAAATAAAATTTCTCTTTGGTTAGAAAATTAATTAGCTGCCTGTAAAAAAATACAGCTTCCTTTAGTAATAAGAAAAAAATTACTTTTGATATCAATTTAGAATGAAAATGATTTATAAACAATGAAAAATCCATCAGTCAATTTTATATTATTTATAATATAAGGACACTTTATACAAATAACTTTACATACTTACTACATCTAAAATGTTTTTTCTTTCTATATTTTTACTATAGGATCTTTTTAGTTTTATGGAACATGGTAGACCACAAGAGTTCTCTGCCTTAAAACAAAGTACGTAGCTTATTTTGTCTTTTTCCTCAAAAACCTCAAAACCAAAGAAGCTATTTAAAGCAAAAAAGGAAAAGCATAATATACATGTAAAGCACTGCTCAACAGGGAGAAGAATTTTTCTGTTGTTAGTATGCGGGTCTTTTATATCTAGCCACAAGCAACCAATAGTCCAGTTCTGTCTGTCAGTACTTTAGTAGTTGATTTGCAAAGATAAACTAATCATTTCTCTGTTTTATTGATATTCACAATAAAACCAATGAACAGCTGTCATTTGTCTTCTAAAGCATGGTCTAGTTAAAGAAAGTAGGCGAAGACGTCATATTGACTATTCTTATTTAACAGAACATTATACTACACTGTTATTAATAGAATTGATTAAAACTTGAATTATATTACCTCTATCAAGTCAATTAGAAACATTTTCCACAAGACTGATCGTAAGTCAGAATTAACTGTTAACTTTCCTTGGGGGGGGGGGGAATGAAAAAACGCAGGCTTACCTAATGAGCTACTGTGATCATAAATGCCTCAAATGCCCTTTGATGTAATCAATAAGGATCTATAGTGTTGCAAAAGGTTTCACATATACCATAGTCATTTATTAGATCATTCTAGCTGTAAAATTTTCTTCATATCTAATCTAAACCCTTCATGACACAGTTTAAATTGATTTCTTGTTTGACCTTCAGTGAAGATTGAGACAATCTGTTCTCCATACTTTAATGCATAAATTAAATACCTCTAAGTCATCTCTGGAATAATAAAAATCCCTGCTACTTTAAAATTTTTCTTGTAGGTTTCTCTTTCAACCCTTTAATCATCTTTGTGGTCCCCCTCTGAACTTCCTCCAAGTTCTCCACGTCCTTCTTTAGTGGTAGAGCCCAGGACCAGAAACGATGCTCTCAAAACATTCTGACCATGGCAAGTACAATGGGGAATAATCTCAAGTTTCCCACATTTTTGGTTCTTATTTATATGACCTTATAATGTGCTTGCTTTAACCACAACATTACATAATGTTAACCCATAATTGTTGACCCATAATAACCTTATTATTTCTTTACTACTGAGGGGCCTTCTAACTTTACTTAAATTCAGTTACTTATCCTTTGGAGTTCATGATATTTTTCATCTCTAACCACATTGCTTTATATCTGTCCCCTACATTATTTCCTTATCCTAGTTTCTAATCTATATTCCAATTTACTAAATTATTTTAGTCTAACACTACTTTCTAACTCTGATATAGTAAGGTATTGACGTCTCTTGCCATATTTCTCACCATTTTCAAATTCTAATATTTTATCAAGAATATTAAAATGAGTAATCATTACATATCTGTAAGAGGGGATGAGGCGTTCTTTTTTTTTTTTTTTTTTAAAAAGGAATGCCAAAATTCATCCTCTTAAAAAGTATGATCACAGAGATATTATCAAATTTGCTCCATCACCTTCAGGTCCCAGCCTCAAACTGTCCATCTCAGGAGCTAGAGGGTAGAATATATGATGGACCAAAATGCTTTCTTAATTTCCAAAGGTCTCAAAGAGCTATGTTAAAATTTTCCCAATGTACTTCTCCCAATAGTTCCTTTTGCAGAAAACAATAAAAAGTTTTCAGGATCACAATACATTATAAATATATGGGTTTCCTTGCTCTCTACTAGGCAGGCCTTCCATTCTGTAATTAACAGAACAAGATTTGTTTGAATAAGTTTACTAATAAATACAAGAAAAAACCCAACACTTTCATAATGACTTTATTATATGTAGAGCTATATCAGATAAAATACCAAGAAAATTAGACTGACCTGGTTTCCACTGGGAAGGAATTTATTATGATGGAAGTATACATAGCCAGATAAAATTCACCAAGTCACTTATTGCTATCACACAGACATGAATTATATATTAAACACTGCTGCTGTTGCTGAGGCTAAGTCGCTTCAGTCATGTCCGACTCTGTGTAATCCCACAGACAGCAGTCCACCAGGCTCTTCTGTCCCTGGGACCCGCCAGGCAAGAATATTGGAGTGGGATGCCATTTCCTTCTCCAATGTATGAAAGTGCAAAGTGAAAGTGAAGTTGCTCAGTCATGTCCGACTCTTCGCGACCCGATGGACTGTAGCCTACCAGGCTCCTCCGTCCATGGGATTTTCCAGGCAAGAGTACTGGAGTGGGTTGCCATTGCCTTCTCCATATTAAATACTGTTGAAGAGTAAGTGTACTTAAAAGATGAAAAACAAAGATCAGTACATAAATGCCGTGAAGAAAAATAATCATGGTGTTCTATTCTCTNGCGACCCGATGGACTGTAGCCTACCAGGCTCCTCCGTCCATGGGATTTTCCAGGCAAGAGTACTGGAGTGGGTTGCCATTGCCTTCTCCATATTAAATACTGTTGAAGAGTAAGTGTACTTAAAAGATGAAAAACAAAGATCAGTACATAAATGCCGTGAAGAAAAATAATCATGGTGTTCTATTCTCTATCTTAACAAAGTTGTTCCACCCAACTTTAAAAAAAATCAAATAAGCACAAATATTGTCTTCTACAAAGTGCAAAAGCAAAAGACATTTAACTTTTCAGTTATAAATAAGAAACAGAGGTTAGACACCCCGCCTCTGAGGTCAGGGCGGCGGCTGGGAGGAGCCACCATGAGCCCGAGGCCAGGGGTGGTGACCCGGAGGAGCCACCGTGAGCCCGAGGCCAGGTGCAGCAGCTGGGAGAAGCCACCCACGCCCGAGGCCACAGCCGGTGGCCAGGAGGAGCAACCCGAGGAGCAGGGGCTGCGCAGGTGCAGGAGGGCCTAGAGAAGCTGTCCCACGTTGAAGGTCAGGAACTGCGTCGGTAAGGAGATACCCCTCGTCCAAGGTAAGGAGCAGCGGCTGTGCCTTGCTGGAGCAGCCGTGAAGAGACAACCCACGCCAAAGGTAAGAGAAACCCAAGAAAGATGGTAGGTGTTGCGAGAGAGCATCAGAGGGCAGACACACTGAAACCATACTCACAGAAAACTAGTCAATCTAATCACACTAGGACCAGGGCCTTGTCTAACTCAATGAAACCAAGCCATGCCTGCAGGGCAACCCAAGGCGGGCGGGTCATGGTGGAGAGGGCTGACAGAACGTGATCCACTGGAGAAGGGAATGGCAAGCCACTTCAGTATTCTTGCCTTGAGAACCCCATGAACAGTATGAAAAGGCAAAATGATAGGATATCAAAAGAGAATCTCCCCAGGTCGTTAGGTGCCCAATATGCTACTGGAGATCAGTGGAGAAATAACTCCAGAAAGAATGAAGGGATGGAGCCAAAGCAAAAACAATACCCAG